>BQNB010093834.1:0-26268 GCA_026074375.1 Tanacetum coccineum
TGCAAAAAATGCATAAGTATGTCAAATATATATATTCTGACATATATGAAATCTTATATCGTTGAATCCATGAGTGCACCAAACTTACTTATTTATACCCACTAAAATAATCCACCTTAGGTTTTGAAGAAACATGTAATCTTATGATCTACCAAGAACAAGAGAAAGAGATGTGGGTTGTAATGGATGGAATGGATGAATTGTATTATGTGTGTGAAAATGGAAAAATGAAACAACCAACCCCTCTCCAAGGCTAGGAGAGGGATTATATAGTACATGGATTGGCCGGCCCATGGGCTATGATGGGCTTCCCATGGGCCTTGGGCCGGACTAGATTACTAATCTAATCATTACATAAACTACGAGCTAAGACTATTACAACTTGGAAGTGACCGACACTTTTTGTGTTTCCAACAATCTCCCCCTAAGGGAGGTCACTCCAATTTACAAAACTTTAAACCTAGCATACTATGCTTCATCTTTAGTCTTTAGCTCGTACTCTTGACTTTCTCTTGTGAGTATGTTGTAGTGATCATTGATTTTTGGATTGAGCTTGTTCCTTGAACTTGTATTTGACATTGTGATCTTGAGCATCTTGAGATCATCAACCAAGCACAATCTCTTTGCCATCTTGAAACTTTGCCATCTTGTGAACTTGTGACTTCTGGACCGACATGCTCATACCTTTCTTGAATGGTTGTCTTGAAAAGCTTTCAATGCTACGTCTTTCTTGAGATTCGTTAACTATAATACTTCGTCACTTCGAGAAAGACGTTCGTTATCAGAGTAGCGGAAGTCTTGAAATATGTATTTGAGCCTTTCATGAAGTCCTTATGTTTGTCTATCGGGTATGAGCATGTGGCTATGGATCTTGTGAGTCAGCTGGAATCAGGAACCTCCACCACCATCTTTAAATAGCCTGCATAAAAACAGTTAGCAATAAAGCGGGGGGACGAATATGGCTTTGTCATTCGCCCAGGTTTGGTTGGAGTAACCTTCAAATCCGTGAGGATCGACCTGTGATCAGATAGATTCAATTTAAGAAGAATCTTCTTGACAGGATTTCCAGCTGTAGTATTGAATCTTTCTAACACATAAGTATTAGATTCATCGTACTCAGCATGTTCTCATTATCGGAACGTCTCAAAGCAGACAACACGATAAGAGTGAACCAGTGAGTTACTATCTCACCGATTGATATAGAAAATCGATTTGAAAATCAATCGACGTGTCACTTGATAAAGTGGTTTTTGTGATCACACGAGAGGGTTTTAAGCAATTCAAAATTCTTTAACCGTTGATCCATAACCTGGAACAAGTTTGATTCATAAAGAATCGCACCATTGTTGCTTTCCAGTTGTCACAAGCTTGATTCATAAGAATCGCACAAGTCACCTACCATGAGCTTGTTTGATGTTGGCTCAAGCAGGATTTCCATCTTCATTATGAATACCTAAGTATCACTCGGATGTTCTGGAAAATCACAAGGATCTTGGCCGTACGGATCTAATGATATTACATGATATTCACATTGTGTGAGATAACAAGCTAAAGTTATGACATAGTTTGTCCTAATGAGATTAGTTGGGATGATCTCCCTTATTGGTTCTAGACTCAATAGTGCACTTTTAATTTTAGTGATCGGAGGCTGGAGCTGAGTGCCACCTTTTCAATATCAACTAACTCGGAGTGAGAAAGTCAATAGAAATGAGTGTATCTCCGTGAGTTTTTTTAAAAACCAAAGTCTTTCCGATTTGAGTGGTAGGAGGGGTTTTGTGCATTAGTTCGTCACTGGGTGTCCATGACTGTTCTTCAATGTCAGACAACACCAAGGGTTTCTGACTCAGCATATGTATTGACCGGTTTCTGCCCTAAGTGTATCAGTAGAGGGCTTCTTTCTTTTCAGCTTTATCCTTACATTTCTTTTTCATTCTTCAAAACCCTTTTAATGCTTACCGAGACTTCATAACTAACACCTTGTTGGGTTTGTTCCAGTGTTAGCTCCATCTCAGTCGGCATTATTCCTGATTCTCACTTTTTCTCCTTTTTAATCATACCTAAGGACTTCTACACTAACTAGTGGATATCCTTGGGTAGATCCCTCCGGTTCTGGTTGGGATATGGTATTGGAAATACCCTATTACCTAACCACCTTATAATTCCATTAAAATTAAGTACTTGGTTGGTCTTTTGGGTCTATTCCATCACCAGTACAACCCAAAAACATTGAAAAATTATTCAAAGTGTTTGATATAAATATCAAAAAGGTTTTCACTTTGAATGGTTTTTAATCATCACCTAAAAGCTTCCCCTTAAACATGTGCATCGTAAACGTAGTACATGCTAAGTGTGGAGTGAATGAGTCCATTTTAATTGATTACTTTTGTCAATATACATTAAGTCTAGGTTAATCACATTTTCTCCCCTTACCCAAAATGTTAATCCCTTGATATTTTGGATATCTATTGATTAACGTTCGGGGCTAAAGATGTCTACCCCCCCCCCCCAGAGCAGAAGGACACATATTATTGCTCCCCCTCAACTTTTGAGGGTTTATAAGATGGTGTCGAATATAATTATTTGAAATTTTTTTGAATTTATTAAGAAATTCTTGTAAAATTGTACTCGGCACATCTTATTTTTACCAAAAATTCTTACACTTGTTATTAAACATTATTCACAAGATAAAATTATTTACGAGGGATTGGACCCTTATAAGATGAGAAACAACATATGTTAAATATTAAGGTCCTTTGAATCAAGCAGTAAGTCACCACCGTATGGTATTCCACCAACAAATCTCTCCAGCTCCGCCATGATCCTCCGTAATCTTTAGTCTTTTGTCAATTGCCTGAATCATAGCTCTTGCATTTTGCTTTGTCACGTTGGCTCCAAAAAGTCTGAGTAGATATCCATTCAAGATTTCCCTTGAGGTGAACATTTCAGAGCAGTACGAAACATCTCCGAGAGTTACCATCGCTAACTTGTTGTATGTTCATCAATGCGCATTTCAATCTGTTCTTATGTCTTGGTTCTCATAGTTGAATCCTCTGGGATCGGAGTAATTGGTATGTGGGGTAAGTGTCCGTTTCTCAAATTGGATCTGTAAGTGTCAGGAGGCTTTGTAAGGTTGAGTTTCTTTTGATAGCTTTCAAACCCAATTGACGGTCTTCCACCACCGCCTTTGGATGACAACACTTCTTGTGAAACTTTTTAAAGGAGACATTAAATTGCAAGACGTTCTTCAACGTTGAGATTTGTCAAATTTCTTCATGAGATGAAGCAGGCATATCTTCAATGTCTTGGAGCCAAAGGCTGTGAAAATCAACCTTCTTTGAAACTTGTAAAAGAATGGCGTCATCCATAGCACGTTTATAGTATCCAGTCAAGGGATGCTTGTAGTTAGTTTATTGCCTATTCGCTATTTCCACCTTGTGACAACATTTAATTCGGCTTTTTGATAGACGTACGAGCTGATTCCCTTTGTGGTCGCAAATCCATAGAATTGTCTTCGCCTTCTTGCCCTAATGTGAAGATTCCCCAGATGAGCGAATTTGTCGGTTAGCTGATCGATCCTGGGACTCCTACCATTGAGTTGGGCAACTAGTCTTCTATCCATTTGATCTGCCGTTATTGCAAGCCTTGGTCTTCATATGGAAGAAGTAGATGTATATAGCGGCTGAAGCGCTCACCACCAGTAGGTTCATCATGGTGTTATTGATGAAGTGATTGAAAACGATATGACATGACGAACTTGAGGAATTTGGAACCAAAGGTAAAAATGGCTTTCGCAGATTCATGAGGATATTGGCGGCCTTTCGGGGTTTGGATCCAGTTAATTTTTTTGTTGTGGCTTTGTGGACTTCTTCACAAAAGTATTCAAGTTCAGTTAGGCTCTTACATGTTCCTTTCATCAGCTCAAATGTTAGACCTGCTAACAATTCGGGTGTTAGTGTTGTAACATTTAGTCGGTTCATCACAAAAGCTGAGAAGTAAAATGTTATGTCTGTTAGCTCATCGAATGACTCTCGAGGGTCTTGTCTTCTTGCCAGATTGCTTAGCCAAGGTTGGACGGATTCATGAACAACAGGGACAGACTTGTTCCATGCATGATCAGGAGAAGGTAGTCATTTAGGTTGTTGAAACCAGTCAAGAAGGGGATGGACCTCTTTTCGTTTGTTCATCATGACACCTGTTTCAAATCTCTGATTTGGCAGGTGCTTTTTTTTAAAGGACATTTGTAGATTGCATAGTTTCTTCTACTGGAGCGGATTGGCTAGCAGACTGCTTATGAGTCTTAGAACCTGTAGTAGTCTTTCTTGCTGTTGTGGTTGTCTTTTCTCTAGGAGCACTGGTAGATTCAGGTTCTTTTCCTGGCCTTCTTCTTTTGGACCCCCGGTCTGTTCCAGGGAGGGTTCTTGATCATCATCTGCTTCGTCTCGAGGTCTTTTTTATTCTTACCGTATCGCCATAAGGTATTAGCAGAAAGAAGAAATTTGTCGGCTTCATACGCTATATCAACTAATGCCTTAGTAAAGCTGCCTTTTGGAGTCAGACCTGTTGATAGTAGATTTGTTAGCTTACATCTTGTCAATTAGATCTTTCTTCAAGCTCTAGTGAACGAAATTAGCTGCTACATCATGGACGTCTTGGCTTCCTTTGAAGATTCGTACCAGAACCTTAGAATCGAGTTTGTTCGTTCACTAACTTCATAATTGTTGTTGATCTTCGAGACCTGCACTTTGACTTTGTGCATTTGATCGATTACTTTCTTTCTTCCTTCTATCGATTGATTCACAGGAATTATTGATTGTCAGCGTTTTGAGCCTCTTTCGAATGGTATCAGGACTTCAGTTGGACTGCAACATCTCTGCTTCCTTCATTTTATTTGCCAGGTACTGTGGTAACGATGCCCAGGAATGGAGGAACGAGGATGTTTTATTGGAGGTGAAATGGATGTTTTTCTGGGGGGATTCGGTATTTATATGGGGAAAGTGGGGGGGGTTAAGTTCGGGGGGACTTGCTACTTGCGTCTAGAAGTTTAATTGTTTAGTCATTGAGCTGGAGTGTTCTTTTTTTTTTTTTTTCTGTAATTTGTTTAGCTTTTGGGAAGATTGTGGATTTGTGGTGGATTACGTGCTTCGCATATTGATATTTGTTTGTTTGAATTTCCCGAGTAGGTTGGTCTTCTAAAGCTTTTAGTCTTGTTATCAAAACCAAACAACAAACCAAAGTCAGGAAGATTTTGAAGTGAGGAGCTTGGGGTAGTAGCCGGTGTCAGGATTGGTGGTTTTTGTAATTGAATGAAGAGAGGAGTCGGTGTTGGGGGACGATTGGTAGGCGCAAAGAAGGATGGCTCTGCAATGACAGTGACATGAATATCTAATAGAGGGGTTAGCTTGGCATTTATGTCCTAAATTTCAGCATCAAACACCGGTTCTAGATTTGGATTTAGTATGTTGGAGACGAAGCCAGATGATACAGAAGAGCTCTGTTGTTGACCATCAGGATTTACCAGAGTTAGGGTCACATGAGTATCTTCAATTTCCTAGGTTGCTTGAACCTGGGGCAATACAACATATGTCTTTACATCATCTCTTCCTTCAAGATTGGCATTGGTATCTCTGTCTGCATCATTTCCTTGGTCCTCAAGTTTGTAGCATCTTCTCCAGACTTTTCTCCTTGCAACAAACCATCCTTCAACTTTCATTTTCATGTCTTAATCGTTCTGAGATGAAACATTAAGAGGGTGTATGAAAACTATAGGATAAAGGTGTCATCTTCATCAGTTTCCTCTTCTTGTATAGTTCATCATCATGAGTTTGTGAGCTTTGGATGAATGAAAATCATCTCCTCATCTCTTCAGTTTCAGTCTGTGCTCATCATCTTGTGCGTTTCTCATCATCGTCATTTTTATCATCATCTTGATCATCCTTCACTTGTCTTAGGGATCATCATTGAGTCATAATCAGGCGCATCAGGCAACCCTGGTTAAAATACACCGAGTTTTATCCTTCATTTGGCACCTAGACCGCGGGCATGTGGGTGGTGAGACTTTTACGGCTTCTTTTGGTGATTATCTTGAGTTGCTCAGCTTCTGTCAAAATCGCCTCAGAGATAGTCTCTAACTCTTTAGCCTTCTGCTTTCCTTTTCCAGACTTCTTTTCTTTCTTTTCTTTGGGGACTGTGGGAGGCTTCTGCTTAGTGGTTGCATTATTGCCTATCGACTTTCTTTCTTACTTGCTTTTTTTTTTTGTCTTTGGCAGGAATCTTTCCTGAAGCTATATCCATATAATACTCTTTGTATGATTCGGAGTTGGGCATGTCCTCGTTTGTTAATTTCTGCTGGTGGTAAGATAGTCCCCGTACAACTAAGTGTCTTCATCCTTTCGAGATGACCATTGATTGTTGTGAACATAGGGGTAATCTCTGGTATGTGCCAATTTACCTTGTTTTCTTCGAGGGATTTGAAGGTTGTCTTTAGCCATGGGACAAAGTTGACGATTAGCCTTGTTGTTTTTAAAACGAGTGATAGTACATACGCAGAGTGCCCTGTTCTTCTTATTCTTTGTTCTCAATCTGGTAAATGAAGTCCTCCCACAGAAGATATGCATAATCACCTTCTTGTTATTGTACATTTTTTTTTTCCCCCCATAAGAATTGAGCTGAGGGAGAGACAAACACTGTCGTAGGATGTTTTCCCATGAGACATTTGTTTGATGAAGCAGCAAATGATCTCCAGGGTTGAGACTGCTTATTGACATTGACTCAGTGTCTTCTTATTTCTCCAGAGTGACCAAGACTGGCTAGAAATGTGAGAATCTCCTTCTCAAGAGGTGGTTCCTCAAACTTCTCATTACCGACTTTAGGGCAAATTTAAAGTATGTCTCTGAATTGATCAAGATTGAGAATGTGCTTTTTGTTGTTCTCTTGAATCTGACAGATCGGTTTTATGAATTTAGCAGAGGCCCCAGAGGAGTTCTTACATATAGATTATGGACCATCTAACAGAGACTTGGAATGCCTTGTAGAAAGGAGTGAGGCTTTAAACACATATTAGACTACTTGAAGAGTTGCATTCCTTTGTGTGAGACATCCGAGGCTTAAACGAAGATTACATTTACCAATCTTAAGTTGGTTGGCAAGAGAAACTAAAGCATCATCCAAAGCAATCTGATCCGCCTTTGAGATTTTCATGAGTCTGGTTAAGAAAGAGTCAGTGCAGTTTATAATGTGACACAATCATTCATGCATTAGAACCTTTATTACTTTTAGCACTTTGAAGATCAATCATCTTAGATAGACAAATGGCATATGAGACAAAGGCACCTATTGTAACAACTAAGTTGTTTGATGGTGTTACCTTGGTTTTGTCAGCTTTTATGTCTATTTTTAAACTAGAGGACTGGTTTAATTCTAACCTTAGTTTGGGGAAGATTTTGATCTTAAGGTGTGTTATGGTCAAACTGGTTATGATTCTGAAAGCTTTTTAACACTCGATCGGTCCTTTAAAGTATAGCACTCGTTTGGTCCTTAAAGATAAACACTCGTTCGATTCCTAAAGAAATTACTCGATCGGTTCACAAAGCTTTAGACTCGTTCGGTTCACGTTAATCATTAACTCGTTTGGTTGCTTAAAACATAAAATTCGTTCGGTCCTCATTGTCAGACTCTCGTTCGGTCCACATTGTTAGACACTCGTTCGGTCCTCATTATCACACACTCGTTCGGTCCACATTATCATATGCTCGTTCGGTCCATATTATCTTACACTCGTTCGGTCCACACGAGTGAACACTCGTTCGGTCCACATTATCATATGCTCGTTCGGTTTATACTCTTTTACACTCGTTCGATCCATACTGTCATACACTCGTTTGGTTCATAATCATATACACTCGTTCGGTCCCCACAGTCAAGATTTCTGATCGCGACTTGTCAATCTATTTAGACTCGATCGGTTTCAATACTCAACCATCTTCCAAACAAAATTTTGCATATGGTTTTATCAACACAGACATGTTTAAACACTTATATATCAGTTAAGATCACATTGGTTGAGGGAATGACATCATACGAGCAACACGACGCAATAAAATCAAGAAATTCGAATGAACTAATAGGCATGAGATCAAAAGAGCATAAAAATGATTCTAACATTTACAAATGAGCATGACATTGCAATCCCACACAAAACCCATAGCATTAATACAACATTTATCATAAATCCTAAGTTTGGAGCACTAATTAAGCAAGAACACATTCATAGGTTAATAGTACAAGAAACTGTTTCATACATATATCATACACACCTAAGACAACAAAAACCCCCAATCAATTTTAAGTTTATACTACTTTTGATTTTAAGAACCCTAATTTGAAAATTAGGGCAGCCGCGATCAAAAGTAGGGTGAACCATCAATTCTTTTGGGATTTGAGTAGATTAGGTGATGAAGAACAAGTTATATGTTATACCTTAGTGATGATTATAGCTTGAAATGATGATATGGAAGGGTTTGATCTAGTGTATGCGTGCGTGTGTGTGTTTGAGTGTGAAAGTGATTAGGAACAGTGACAAGGGACGGGGGGTGGGATGGGTAGATTTAAACCAATTATAATTTTGACACCTTTGGCCCCTCTAAGTTTACACCACTTTACTATTTTGCATATAAGTTTTATAAGGCATATTCAAGAAAAATAACCAATTAGCACCTATGTCCTAATGTTCGTTAATTCTTCCCTATAGACTTAATTTTGCAAAATACACCCATATATAAAGTGTTATATGCAATAAACATAATAACACAGTAAGGCACATGCTAAGCCAAACTCTTAATTTTACTTTCTATCAAGAGATATTCCGTTATTGTTTTTTTTTAAAACTTTTCCCTTTAAAAGCTCATTTTATCATGACGAAGAGATTTGACATTCTCTCCCCCTCAAACAAGTGGACGTTTCTATATAAAAGAGTTGATGTAGTCGTTTTGTTTGAGACGTTCAAAATGTATCTTTAAAAATGTTTTCAGATGATGGAATGATTTTATATGTGAAAAACAACAGACACAATGGTAAATAAGATTTCTCTTATTTATACTTATAAATGCACTGAAACGTACACATATGGAAATATAGACAGCACGGGTTGTGAAGCAAAGTAATCACATGTAACATCCGAGAATTTTCGAAAATTTAAGGGAGATATAAGTTATTCCTAGGTTGATTTATCAAAAACGAGCAGCTAAACCACGTTTTCATTATTCGGACTCTAAAGCAATTTGATGTAAAACGACATTCCAGACAACTTTTTAGTTTTGACCGAGACCCGAAAACAGTCAGAAGGTGAATGTGATATGCACCTCGCATGTTTTTAGGAATAAAAAAAACGAGTACCGGCACAAAAATAATTAAATTACATTTAATTATCACGTTTTATTAAATAAGAATATTTAATAAATTATTTAACATTTTATTCAGTGACGTTTGTTGAAGACGCAAATATTCGAGTAAAAGGATCATTTTACAGACAGGTTTATCAGAAATATACAAAATAAATAATAAACGTTTTAAATAAATTTTATAGAACCCCGTTTTAATGAAAATTAGTCGAATGTTGAATATCTTTTTTTATCAGAAAAATGATTTGAAAAACAATGGCGCAAGTTTCGTATGTTGAATCATCCATTAAGTGGCCTAAACGAGTCCCGAACCAGTATTTTATAAAAGTTTCTCGACAAGTTACACTTTTAGTCCCTCGAGTATTAAACACTTACCATTTCATTTTATAAGTTTTATATATAAATAAAACTTATAACTTATTATTTCATTATTACAAAAATATACACACACACATACTCATCATCTCCCTCCTCTCTCTCTTCAAAATCCGGCCACCACCGCCGGATCCGGCCACCACCGTCGCACCGTCGCCGGAAAACTTTTTCGGCAGACTTTTCCGGCCAACTCCAAAAACACTCCTCATCACCGAATCTATTCGATCCCCACACCCACTCTCCTACTTCGCACTCCCCCCCCTCCGTATGTCTCATGCCGCGATGCCGACCTCACGCCACAAATCATATCTCGACACCATGCTTCATCGCGCCACACCCCAGTTGTGTTATCGACGTTTTAGATCATACCACCCATCACCTCATAATCCTCACCACGCGCCGACCCCTCCCCCGAACCACCCCCACAATGTCACCGCGGATGCCATTCCCATGTTGCCGCCAACTTACCTATTCTACCTCTCCACCCACCATCTCACAACATATGCCCCCCACCTCAATGGCTGCGTAGCGGTGGTTATTCAATTAGCAGCAGGGGTGTTCGTTTGGTTTTCTGAGTTACCCACCAGGGTGCGTTCGCTGGTTCGTACCACCCAAAGGGTGTTTGGTTGTTAGATTTAGCACCAAGGAGGGGGATGCGTTGGGTTCTGTTGGGGGGTGTGATATCTCGTTTATTGGTGGCAGCCACCAACGTTGGTGGTGTGTGGGTGGCGGCCACCACCAAAAAGGGTGCGTAGGGTTTTATGGCAAAAATGGGGTGTTCGTGAGGGATTATAACAGCTACGGGGGTGGGTTTGTTTCGGCAGCTACCATGACCCACAAGGGTGCGTGGAATTACTTACAGAAGTGGTGGTTGTCTGGGTCAAACCACAGCCAAGGGTTGTTTGTTTCGAATGGTGTTAGGCTAGCAGCACCCGATTTAGGGTGCGTTTTGGCATTGGAAACGCACTCAGGGTGCGTTTGGTTTACATATCAGCCGTCATATTTAGTTTTTTGGTTTTCTCGGGTCGCGTTTGGTGTTGGGACAGCCACTAGTGTGTTTGGTGCGGGTTTTATTAACAAACACTACACAGGTGTGTTGGGTTGGCTGTGTGAACAGCTAAGGGCGTGGTTTGGTTGTAGTTTAAAATAGGCATGGGTGTCGTTGGATCTTAAATTTTTAAAAAAAAGAAGCACCAGAGGATGTGCGTTTGTTTGTTCGTCCAGCACCAATGGTGCATTTGGTTTGATAAAATACCAACAAGGGTACGTTTGTTTGTTATACTCAGCCATAGGGTGCGTTTGGTTGACCGAAATACAAATTAGGCATGCGTGAGTGTTTAGCTATAGCTGGAAAAGGGTGTTGCGTTTGGCCTGAAACAAAAACTTATATATTCTGTGTGTGACTTGGCTGTTGGAGCCAAAAGGGTGTGTTTGGTTTGGCAGATTTGCCAAACGGGTGCGTTTGGTTTAGCTCAAGGATCAACAAAGGGATCAACAAGTGTTCATTTGGTATATATAACCGTGACTAATAAAAATATACCAAGATTTGATATAAATATTAAAATTGGACCGGTGGTTAATTGGTTAAATAAACGTGAATCATTTATTATTTTCAGATATATTATATTAGACGCGTAACGGATTTATAATATGAAAATAATAACAAAACAATAATATACTGAAAACTTACTTGGGATGTTTTCTATTAAACTAAAATTGGTAAAGTCGATTGCAAACAAGTCGTTCGTACTTGAGTATTTTCCAAACGGGAAGGTCATGGCGGAAACTTTATTTAGACTTTCTACAATTAGTCTTTTGTTTACTAAAATGCTATTATTTTAGAAAAACCGTATATAGGGGGACCAGTTTTATATTTTAAAGAACATTAATTTGTAGGTATTCGATATCCGCCCATTCGAACAAAAACTTATACTTTTACAATGAGAGAATATTTTAGACGCGATTGTTGAGGAATGATATTATAAGTTTATAAAATATTATTTTATTTTTTTATAATTATCAGCAGTAGGTAACTAATATGTTGTAAAGGCTTTACAAAATACTGTTTAAACTTATTTGGTATCTTAAAAAGACGATTTCGTTTATTACAGGAATTTTTATTTATTTATTTAATTAAGTGGTGAGTTCATAAAATAAGTCAAACTAATTGGTTTAATTATTTTACTTACACTTATTATATAATACTTGCAAAGCATTATATACGTTACATTAATCTTCGGATTGTTTGTAATTGTTATATAATCACGGTACGAGTTATATAAGGGTTTATTTTTATATGTAATATATAAGGATATAATACACACGTTGCATATTTTGATTTTATTTTATTTAACCAACCACCAAAGTATTACAACTTTAAATCTAAATCTTTATCAACGTGTCGCGTTGACGTAACCATTCATCGGAAAACCCAAATACATTATCCTAGGCTAGTGGGACTTAGCCGTTAAGATTAGTTGCAACTTCTTGATCAAGCCGCTTCGTCTTCCGTTCGTGTTGTGCATATTAGATGCCTATCTGTCAATCGTTCTTCATCATCAATGTGAGTTTCATAGCCCCACTTTTACTCGTTTTGGATAAATGTTTTATATTTTTGGGGTGAGAACATGCTTGTTTACAAATGCATTTACATGGTTGATTACAATTGGTTTACATACTTATCTATATATCTCGCGATGAGATACAATACTTGGTTCAATTGTTGAGCGTGATCACTCGCTATAACTTGGTTATGCACTCATATGTATATCTCACGGTGAGATACAATACTTGGTTACTCTTAGAAATGCGTTTTAGGGTAAGAAACATATGCATGGGTTTTTTATTGGACGCAAGTAGACATTTCATATTTAAAGTGATTAGTTTGTTTGCTAAGTAGCGATAAACCAAATGTGCCCTATCATGAATGTAAATCACTTGGAGTCTGTTGAGCGTGGATTTGGATGTTTTAAAATTAGTAGATCTATTTGGGGGTGAGGTGACGCCTCTATTCGGCGTGTCTAGCTTATCACTAGACAAATTCGAAGTATACGTGGTGGATCAATGGATGTTCGGGTTAGAACATCAACCCATGGGGCAATGTAGGCCATTTATATGGTACTTCATTATGTTCGAGCTTCAGTTTCATGGACTTAGGAAACGTAATGACATTTTTTGTGATGTTTGCATATGATGCATTATCACGGGGGAAATCTTTGCGGTCTATACTTTATACATTTTCCATAAATATTGGAATTTTGTGATGGTTTTGACTAGTCATGCATACTTGAACAAATGGGCATTCATACATACGTTTTTGTGACATTTAGGGATTGAATATGGTCAGGGATATTTTACAACTATTTGATTATGACATTTCAAACAATTACAGTTGGAGGGAACATACACGGTTTGAAACGGTCTTGCATACTTTAAAATATTTGATTTTCTGTAAATCCTACATATATTTTGAGGGACCATTAAGGGTTTAAATGGTCATACACACTTTGGAAACCTTTGGTTTATCATTTATATTTAAACAAACCTATGAACTCACCAACTTTATGTTGACCTTTTTAAGCATGTTTTTCTCAGGTGATATAGATACTTGGCTTACTTGAAGTGCATTGGAGTCTTTACATTCAAGTTTTTCATGGTGATGCAATTATGGGACAAATGTTATATTAATTTCAAGGAAATCAACGAGATTATTTTTCAAACGACACATTTAGAGGTCGTTCTCTTGTATCTAGAGCTGTGTATTATGAAGTAGCACCCCAAGTGGTATTCCGCTGCGTTGTGATATTTTTGGGGGTGTTACAGATTGGTATCAGAGCACTGGTTATAGAGAACTAGGTTGCATATTTTACCCTAGACTATAACTGTTTTCACAAACATTGCATCACATCAAACATTTTCAAAGTGCATACACGCTACTTGCTTATGTGCTTACATTACGTGCTGCATTAAGTGCTTACGTGACATACATATATGTAATATATATGCTTACATCTTTTGCGTATATCGCACGTTTATTTATATAAGAGTTATTTATATAAATACAGGCATTTTTTAGACATAGTGAGTTGCAACAATGGTCACAATTATACCCTCAGACATTGTGAGTTTTGCACAATGGTCTCAATTATACACAGGACATTGTGAGTTGTACAATGGTTTCATTTCGTTCTCAGGCATTGTAAGTTAAACCAAATCGGTCTATATGGGGGTGGGGGGGGGGAACATGATTTTTCTTAAGCTTTTACTATTTGTATTACACTGAAGACCCGTTATAATTTTTGTTTACATGGAATTATGTATGAAATCTAAGTATTACAAGTCTTGTATGGGCGGGGAGAGGGACTTGTAATATGAGGATTGATATGATAATTGCTATGTTAACAAAGCCCGTCACAGTTCTGTTTAATGGGATTATGTTATGAATTAAAGTATTGCAAGTCTTGTATGGGCGGGACTTGTAATTGGAAGATTGATATGATAATTGCTATGCTGATTCGTTCATAGAGATCTTTACCTTATTTACTCTAACCGAGTACTCATTAACTATCTTGAACTCTATGTTGATCTCACCTGGCAGTTTTTACTCCCAGCTTCCAAAGACGAGTTTTGAATCACTCGTCCCATACTCATTAGAGCACATGCATCGTCATGTCATCCATCACCTTGAAAGTTATGTGGGTACACGTATTGCATCGGGAATTATTAAGTTATGTAAGATTTTAATCTGTTTATTTAAAAGGATTGGGACGCCTCTTCAGTTAAATAAATAAATTATAAATCACCGAACCATAAGTATCTTAATTTTTATTATACATAACTTTGGGACGCTTCTTATGAAATAATAAATTATAAATGCAAGTGGGCTTAATGGTATCCGATCTGAGACGAGTATGACTGAACTCGTTAATCACGGAATTCGTTATTAAGGTCTAGAGACACATCGTGTCTTGCTTATCAGCAGAAATCTTAAGGCTCAACTTGGAGCTGCCTTATCACATTCTTAAGTTATTACTTTTGTCGTTGCTAATCCTCGCGATCACGAACTGTTCGTAGAACTAACAGACTTGTTACACACTTGAGTTAATGGAGTTGATTCGTCCTTAAACTAGCGACTGAGTACCATAATTCCGTCGTCATATGCATAAGTATTAGCGAGCTCTCTCGTTTATTGACTTTTATTCTGGAGGATTATTGTTTCCGAAGGGTCCTCACCCTCTGCATCCCATCACCATTTGTCATAGTTATTGTCGTTATGGTTGCTGTTGTTGGGTCCTGGAGTGGTCCCAGATTGTACAAACTTTATCAACTAAGTGATGAAACCCACCTACACAAGAAAGCATTTGTCGAAATTAGTATTCAGTTGGAAATTACTCCATTGAGACAAATAGTTACACACTTTAAGTCATGATACTAATTAAGTACTGCCAGTAGTTGGGTACATTACATCATATGCCATGTTGATGTGGATCATCAACTTAAGATAGTAGAAACGGGACTCGTCCTTGGACATTTAGAACAATTAAACAACATACTTCACGCGGACTACACTTCTTCTTGAGGTTTTCACTATAATGAGACTTTCCCTATAACACGGTTAGATCAGTCATAAGATTGTTATGATTATTTTGAGGTACCATATTGATGGATTAATTATTGGTACCAAACCTAGCCAAAATTTTTGGTAGATTGAGAAGTATAGAAACACCGAATTTTGCTGAATAAAGTTTCAGGTTTGTTTAGGACGAGTTTATTTAACCTTAAGTCTTTCCTTGGTCACACAATCGGATAACACAAATTTAATCTCGGGACGAGATTTCTTTAAGGGATAGGTACTGTAACATCCGAGAATTTTCGGAATTTTAAAGAAGATATAAGTTATTCCTAGGTTGATTTATCAAAAAACGCAGCAAGCTTAAATCCGTTTTCATTTTCGGGACTCTAAAGAAATTTGATGTGAAATGATATTCCAGACAACTTTTCAGTTTTACCCGAGACCCAAAAACAGTTAGAAGGTGACTGAAATGCCCTCGCAAGATTTTAGAATCAAAAACGAGTACCGGCACAAAAATAATTAAATTACATTTAATTATCACGTTTTATTAAATAAAAATATTTAATAAATTATTTAACATTTTATTCAGTGACGTTTGTTGAAGACGCAAATATTCGAGTAAAATGATCATTTTACGGACAGGTTTATCAGAAATATACAAAATAAATAATAAACGTTTTAAATAAATTTTATAGAACGTTTAAGAAAATTAGTCGAGTGAATACTCATTTTTATCAGAAAAATGATTTAGAAAACAATGGCGAAAGTCTCGTGCGATGAATCATCCATTAAGTGGCCTAAACGAGTCCCGAACCAGTATTATATAAAAGTTTCTCGACAAGTTACACTTTCAGTCCCTCGAGTATTAAACACTTACCACTTCATTTTATAAGTTTTATATATAAATAAAATTTATAACTTATTATTTCATTATTACAAAAATATACACACACACATACTCATCATCTCCCTCCTCTCTATAACTTTTATTATAAATATAAAATTTATAAAAATTTCATTTCATTTTTAACATAATAAAACACACACCATTATATCTCTCTCTCCCTCCCTATGACTTTCCGGCCGCCGGCCATCACCCACCGCCGGCCAGCAGCCGCCGACCACCACCATGCCGCCGCCGGAAAACTTTTCCGGCGGACTTTTTCCGGCGAACCCAAAATCGTTCCTCATTAACCGATCTATCCATTCATCATATCCACTCGCCGCCACTCGCCCTTTTTCCCCTCCCCCTCCTTTCTCCGACGGCAGCCGCACCGAGGGTGCGTTCAGTTTGGTTCCTCAGCCACCGAAAAGGTTGCGTTTGGTTTATATGTTGCACCACGAGGGTGCGTTCGGTTTGGGTTTCACATCGAGAGGGTGCGGTTGGTGTTGTCTCAGCCCCTAGGGGTGCGTGTGGGGTGGCAGCCACCCTACATGGGTGCATTTGGTTTCGTTACATAGCACCTAGGGTGCGTTTTGGTTCGGTTAAAACAGCCCGAGGGCTGCGTTCGAGTTGGGTTATAAAAGCAAGAGGGGTGCGTGTGGTGTTATATCACCACAAGGATGGTTTTCATCCGGGTTTAACAGCTAGGGGCGTTTGTTGTGGGCTGTCAACCACCCACAAGGGTGCGTTTGTTCGTGTCAGCCACCCAATTAGGGTGCGTTTGGCTGTGACGGCGATAAGGGGTGCGTTTGGTTGTTAATAGCCACCCAAGGGAGTGTTTGTTTCAGGTTATTACTGCCAAAAGGGGCGTTTGGTATAAGAAAACGCCACAAGGGCACGTTTGGCAGTTTAGGGTGCGTTTGGCTTGGTTATAAAACCACGCAGCGGGTGCGTTTGGTATTAAAACAACCCACAAGGGGGCTGTTTGGTTTAAGGCAGCCAAGGGGATGTTTGGTTGTGGGTTTAACAAGCCGAAGGGGCTGTTTGGTTTGGCACTAGAGCACAAGGGGTGTGTTTGGCTGTGACACAGCCCACAAAGGGGGCGTTTGGTTGGGGCAGCCACCATTAGGGTGTGTTTGGTTTGTTTGGTTGGCTGTCGGGACAGCCGGGGTGCGTCCGGTTTGATTGTAGCACCGGCAAGGGTGCGTTTGTTTGTACAGAATTCCATAAGGGGCGTTTGGGTGAGCATATTTACCGAAAGGGTGTGTTTGGGTTAAAATGAATTAACAATAAATATATCTTAGAATTTTATGAATATAAAATTTTAACGAGATTTATAAATTATAAATCGGAACAAAAGGGTGGTTAATGGTTATATAAATACAATATTTATTATTTTGTGAGTTTCGATATAATAACGTGAATATATATGTCATATCTGAAAAACGCGGGAGTTGGAAAAATGGAAACGTGAATACTTGCAACATATATATTATAACTAGAAAGCGCGGGCATTTGAAATATTGAAAAACGAATGATTTCAATATATATTGATTAAAGGAAAACGTCGAGTTTTGCGAATATGGAAAACATTATATAACCGAAAATGTCATAACGAAATATATATATATTTCAATATTTAGTAACGTTTTACTAAAACTCATATGGTGTTATAAACGGATAAAAAGGGACCAAGATTATATTTTAAAGATACATTAATTTGTATTATACGATAATCCGACCATCGAACAAAAACTATACTTTTACAATGAGATGATTATTTTAGACGCGATTCGTCGAGGAAACGAAATATAAGTTATAAAATATTATTCTATATTTTATAATTATCAGCTAGAAGGTAACCTAATAATTGTTGTAAAAGGCTTTACAAACACTGTTTAACTTAATTGGTAATCTTAAAACGTACGATTACGTTTATACAAGAACTTTTTATTTATTTAATTAAGTGGTGATTTCAGAAAACGAGTCAAACTAATTGGTTTAATTATTTTACTCACACTTATTATATAATACTTGCAAAGCATTATATACGTCACATTAATCTTCGGATTGTTTGTAATTGTTATATAACTCACGGTACGAGTTATATAAGGGTTTATTTTTATATGTAATATATAAGGAATATATTACACACGTTGCGTTACTTTTCGATTTATTTTATTTAACCAACCACCAAAGTATTACAACTTTAAATATAAATCTTTTATCAACGTGACGCGTTGATGTAACCATTCATCGGGAAACCCAAACACATTATCCTAGGCTAGTGGGACTTAGCCGTTAAGTTAAGCTGCATCTTCTTGATCGAGCCATTTCGTTTTCCGTTCGTGTTGTGCATATTAGATGCCTATCTATCAGTCGTTCTTCATCATCAATGTGAATTAGATGCATACCTATCAATCGTTCTTCAACATCAAGGTGAGTTCATAGCCCCACGTTTTACATGTTTTACATATATTTTGGGGTGAGAACATGCTTGTTACAAATTCAATTACGTGTTTGATTTAAACTCGTTACGTGCTCATTTTCAACTCGTTTGCATACATGTTTACAAACGCATTTACATGGTTGATTACCTGTTTGGTTTACATACTCATTTATATATCTCGCGAGGAGATACAATACTTCGCTATGGGATACATTACTTGACTTCATTTTTTAGTCACGAATGCATATTTTACTTTTGAAAAAGGATTACGGATTAGCTTAAGCGGATTGAACTGATGACAAAAACGGTACTGCCCGGGTGTTCTTGGAGGGGACACCGGTAACGGGAGTACATATTTTTACTTTACTGCCCGGGTGTTCTTGGAGGGGACACCGGTAACGGGAGTATATATTCTTTAAATCACTGCCCGGGTGTTCTTGGAGGGGACACCTGTGATGGGTATATATAAGTCTACGTCACAGCTTCATGAACTGTAAATCACTTGGAGGGTGAGCGCGAATGTTATGAAATAGATCTATTCGGGTGTGATCCCCGTTCGGGTGATTAGCTATCACTGGGCAAACGAACGTTATAGCATGTTGTCTACGCGAATGCTATAAATAATGATCTATTCGGGATTGACAATCCCGTTCGGGTGATTAGCTATCACTGGGAAAACGAACGTTTATAACATTGTGGATTTACGATGGCGTTTGGCTATAGGGCCCACAATACTTATCATATGAAACTATTACTGTTATATTAGTGATCGGTTTATTGAACTTAGCGTAATTGAAATCATTGTTTTATACTCACATGGATTTTTACTGGCCTTGAATAAAGTGCAATAAAACTTGTAACATTTTTGGTGACATTAAATTTGGTCTGCATTTTCTGTATAAATCTTTGGGATAAGATTCGGTTCTTTTTGGTGACATTAAATTGGTCATGCATTCTTTATAAATCTTTGGGATAAGATTGGTACTTTTGGTGACATTAAATTGGTCATGCATTCTTTATAAATCTTTGGGATAAGATTGGTACTTTTGGTGACATTAAATTGATCATGCATTCTTTATAAATCTTTGGGATAAGATTGGTACTTTTGGTGACATAAAATGTGTCGTGCATTCTTTATAAATCTTTGGGATTTTTTATATGTACTTGTGATGACACAGTGGACAAAATACATCATTTGAAACTTACAATTCATATCTACACTAACCTTAAACTCACCCAACTTTTTGTTGACGTTTTAAGCATGTTTTTTCTTAGGTGATATAGATACTTGGCTTACTTGAAGTGCATTGGAGTCTATACATTCAAGTTTTTTTTTATGTGATGCAATGTATGGACAAAAGTTAATCAATTTCCACGGGACATCAACGAGATTATTTTTCAAACGACACATTTAGAGGTCGTTCTCTTGTATCTAGCGCTGTGTATTATGAAGTAACTCCCCCGGACATACTTCCGATGCGACACGCATTTTTGGGGGTGTTTACAGGTTTGGTATCAGGCACTGGTTATAGAGGAACTAGGTTGCATATTTTACCTAGGGACTATAAACAGTTTTCAAAACATTGCATCACATCAAAACATTTTCCACAGTGCATACTCGTACTTGTTATGTGGCTTACAGTACATGCTGCATTAATGTGCTTACGTGACTACATATATATAATATATATATGCTTGAATCATTTCGCGTATATGTCGTTTATTTATATAAGAGTTAAATTATATAAATACGAAAATATTTCTTAAGACATTTTTTTTTTTTAATGAATGGTCTCCTTTACACCTCGGAATTGTGAGTTATACAATGGTTCATTTTACTTCGTAGACTTGTGGGTTGCACAATGGTCTCACCCTCATTATCCAACATTGCAAGTTAAAAAAATGGTCTCCACATATATTTTTATAACTTCATACAATATCGTATTTACACGGAGTCGTCAAAAATATTTGTTTCATTAAATTATGTAATGAATCTAAGTATTACAAGGTCTTGTATGGGGGGACCTTGTAATATGAGGTTTGATATGATGATTGCTATGTTAATAAGATCGTCACAGGTTAAGTTTACATGTGATTGTATATAATCTAAAGTATTAAAGTCTTGTATGGGCGGAGGGACTTTGTAATAGGAAGATTTATAGGATAATTGCTATGTTAACTCGCTCATAGAGACCCTTACCTTAATTACTCTAACCGAGTACTCATTATCTATCTTGAATTGTATGTCGATATCGCCTGGTAGTTTTTACTCCCATTCTCCGAAGAGAGTTTTTAATCATCGTCCCTTATCATTAGAGCACATGCATGTCATGTCAACCACCTTGATGGTATATGTGAGTATGCGTATTGCATCGGGAATCATTAGTAGGATGACTTTATTAAATTCTATTTTTTGAAAGGATTGGGAGCCTTTTCATTTAAAATAAATAAATTGTATCTCACCGACATAAGTTTATCAATTCATTATTTACATAAATTGGGACGCTTCTTTATGCAAATAATAAATTATAAATGAGTGGGCTTAATGGTATCCAATATAACACGAGTACGAACTCGAACCTGATAATCACCAGAATCCGTTAAAAAGGTTTGGAAGCACAATAGTGTCTTACCACTCCTCAGAATCTTAAGGCCTCGCTTGGAACTACCTTATCACATTCTTAAGTTATTACTTTTGCCGTTGCTAATCCTCGCGATCACGAACTGTTCGTAGAACTAACAGACTTTTTACACCCTTGAGTTAATGGAGTTGATTCATCCTTAAACTAACGACTGAGTACCATAATCTGCCGTCTATCGCATAAGCTCTTCCGCGAGCTCCTCCCATTTGTTAAACTTTATTCTGGGAATATTGGTTCTCGAAATGTCCTCATTCTCGGCATCCCATCACCATTTGTTGTAGTATTGACGTTATGGTCGCTGCTGTAGGGTCCTAGAGCGGTCCCGACTGATACAACTTTATCCAATAGGTAATGCAACTCCCCTTAAACGAGATAAACACCTATCGACGAAACAAATAGTTGGACTATCCATTTCGGGCCACTAATAGGAAGACTTAGGTCGCGATACATCCTAGTACTGTCAAATAAGTTGAATACTTACATCCAAAGCCACGTTGATGTGAATCATCGAACGTTACAGATAGCAGAAAAGAGACTCCGTCATGGAACAGTTAAAACTTTATACAGACACACTCACGTGACTACACTTTCTTTTTGATGATTTCGCTATTAAGAGACTTTTTTTTACACGGTTATATCAGTCATAAGATCAGTAGTCTCTCCTAGGCAAAAACACAATATGGGTCTTCAATTAGGCAAAACGCAGAGACAAATCTCAACCTGTTATAGACAAATCGCAGGACCTTGAGACAAAACGCAGTGACACAAAATGCAGTATCTTGAGACAAAAACGTTTTGTTGACATTTTTAAGCATGTATCTCAGGTTTAGATGTTGTTGATGGCTTGGATGGGACGGAACGCGGATATCAAAGAATGTGTCTCGGTGAAATGTTTTGTTTATTTAAACAGAAGGATGTTTTGGAAAAGAAGTTGTGTCATGACTTTCTGAAATGAAATTTCTAAGTTAGTTTGGGACCTTGTAACTCTGATTTTCCCCATATAAATAAAATAATTTTTTTATAAACGTATCATTTGAACGTTTATTGGGACTCGTGTGTATGTATTATGAAGTAGCACCCCAAATGTTGTATTCCGCTGCATCTCGTATTTTGGGGGTGTTACAACTACGTATTTAAATCATGCTCTTCCTAATCACCCTTATCATCAACATTTAGTTCGACTCAAAGTCTTACAATAATGTTTCTCCTAGAACACCCCACACATGAAAAGCACACATAATGCTTAACAGATAAACCTTAAGGATTTAGGAATCTCTCAATACAACCCTTGACGAAAGTCTATCTAAATTCAAATCATCATCCTTGGCAGATAATGATTTCTTAAGGAATATGTCGTTCTAAATATGATGGTACTCCTTATCTGAATGACATCTTGGAAGAAGTCATTCTCATAATAATGGTGTGTCAGTCAATAAACGTATTTCATTCTCATTTATTAAAGTTGGTGTTATTGGTTGGATAAATTTGGTGTCAATTGAGTCTTAGTCATCGAGCATGTGTCTTGGTTCTTTTTATTCAGGTTGTTATTTTTTTTAAATAGAATTGCATGTGTCTAGTTTCCAACATTTCTTGAAGGTGTCATACTTTAGAGTACTCATACCTAAGACATGCATATCATGTTCCTCGATAGAATCTTACTATATGCATTTGTACTATATATACTTTTACTATATGTATTTTTTCTATCTTGCTATGTGAGATTATTATCTTTGACACTTGCATGATGATTAACATCTTTATGACTTGATGTGTTATCCTTTTAGGACCATTACTTGCTATTGTTAATGATTTAAGTGTTTACATGCTAAGTGTTTTGGGTTTTGGCTGCAAAAATAGGTTCTGCCCATTTTTAAGAGTTTCACGAATCGACGGATCCAATTTTAGTGGATTCGTCTGTGCATTTGGTAGATCCATCCTTCACTAGTCGCCAAAATTCATAATTTCTTAATTTTTAACTTTTAGCACTTATCTATTAGTCAAGTTACTTGATCTTAAACATGTTTTTAAACCTTAGGATAAAACACTATTCCCATGCATCTATTTCTTGTTACATACATAGTTATCATCATCGTTATGTATATGTGCGCTTGTCTACTAACTTTGTTTTGTAGTACACTTCCATAACTTGATTCATTGGTGTCCCAAACAAGGGGGAGATTCAAGAAAATTTGATCCATGGATTCGTTAGCAACCAAGGTCAATAATCATAGGAGTGCAAGGAGCTAGGGGAGCTCGAGGGAATCAATGTAGATAGCTCAAAGTTTCTTAGAAGATGAAGATTGAAGTATAACTTCATTAGGGATGATGCAAGCTTGCCTTTCTAGGGAGACACAAAGTTTAACTCTAAGGACACACCCTTTTTCAGAAATAGGGATGGAAGAGTGTTAACGAAGAAGGATCAAAGGATTGAAGCATACACCTTTTTGTTTCAAAAAAAGGGGAGAAGGAAGTGTAAACGAGTAACTTTTAAATTTTACTATGTTACAAGTTTACATATTTGTCATCATCAAAAAAGGGAAGATTGATAGTGCAAATATTATGGTATTTAAACTAAACAAGTCCTTTAGTTTTAATAATGACAAACAAGTAACTTGTAATACATAACGTAAAATGTGCAAGTTACGCGTGATCACAATTCATCAACACATACATTCATCAACACCTCTCGACGTCTCGAGTCTCCTCATGCTTCAACAAAAGGTATGAATATGTTTGTTAAGTTTTATTATGATCAACCCATTTAACAAACCATTCAAGATGATTAACACGTTTTTACAAACTAGCCTAATGATTAAAACATATTTCATCATTAAGTCATTTTTAATAAACCTTTTTAAGTTTACTTACATCACCACTAAACAAATGCTTTTAAGTAATCCTTTTACTTAATAATGATTAATTACATTAGTGAATAAGACAAATTAGGATTAACCACTTTTGGAAACAAATCTTATAAGATATTTCATATCTTACAAATCTTTCCTTTTTAATGTTAAGATTGATTTTCCTTATAGAACAAAATCAAATCAGATTTAATAATCATATGAGTGCTATAAGCTAGGGGGAGCTCGAGGGCATCAATGTAGATAGCTCAAAGTTTCTTAGAAGATGAAGATTGAAGTGTAACTTCACTAGGGATGATGCAAGCTCGCATTTCTAGGGAGAAACAAAGTTTAACTCCAAGGATACGCCCTTTTCGACAATAGGGATGGAAGAGTGTAAAGGGAGAAGGATTAAAGGATTAGAGCATACACCTTTTTGTTTTGACAAAAAGGGGAGAAGGAAGTGTAAACGAGTAACTTCTAAATTTTAATATGTTACAAGTTTACATATTTGTCATCATCAAAAAGGGGGAGATTGTTAGTACAAATATTATGATATTTAAACTAAACAAGTCCTTTGTTTTTAATAATGACAAACAAGTAACTTGTAATACATAACGTAAAAAGCGCAAGTTACTCGTGACCACAACTCATCAACGTATACATTCATCAACATCTCTCGACGTCTCGAGTCCACACATGCTTCAACAAAAGGTATGAATATGTTTGTTAAGTTGCATTATGATTAACCCATTTAACAAACCATTGAAAATGATTAACAAATAACTAATCATATTAGAGAATATGACAAAACTTAATTACTTGACTAACTAGAACAAATCTTCTATATTAGGAAGCAATCTTGGAAGATCAAAACATGTCTAGCCATATTAGATAATAGGACAAAATAATTAGGGAATAAAGCAAAACTAATTATTCTTATTTAACCATTTTTAGAAACAAATCTTACAAGATCTTTTCATATCTAGCAAATCTTACCATTTTAATGTTAAGCTTGATTTTCCTTCTAGAACAAAATCTAATCAGATTTTATAAGTACATTAAGGATCTAAGCAAAATATTTAAAAAGATTTTTAACAATTTTGAAATTGGCCCGTGCGACCCACGGATCCACCTAAATAGGCAGACGGATCCACCATCCCTGGATCCGTAGCACCTTGGCGGCCAAGTTTTGGGTTTTCTATAAATACCACCCATTTGCTTAGTTTTTAACCCAAGCTTTTCACAACCTTTCTTCCATATTATTACACATATTTAGGATTATTATAAACAAGTTTTTATAATGTGAAAACACAATTAATCATATCATCAAAACCCCAATAGCCCTAGATCATAATGCTTCTAACTTTCATTTGTTGCAAGCACTATTCTACATGATCCTCCATTCAAGCAAGCTTAAAGATCTTGCCATCATCATCCACCACATACCTACATATATGAAGATCTATCACAATAAGCCAAGAGACTTGTCATCTTCATCAACAACATCATGCTTAGTTATCTTGATGTCTTAGATTAGGCTTTTACATCCAATTGACAATTATGTCATGGATCATCATTATACACATTTGTGTATCAATCATTATATAACAAACTACATGTTAGGTGGTTTATGTGTTTGAGCCATAAAATACAAAGTTTGTTATGTTAGGCCATAAAACATAACGGGTTTGGTTTCACCCGAAAGAAGGACTTGGTATTTAGCTTAGTACCGGATAAAGTGTAAGCGACGTTGTATGGTTTTCTCCACCTAAAAGGAGCTTGTTGATTTAACTCTCGAGTTGGGTACTCGGGGAGTGGAGTAGGGCTAAGAGGAACTTCGTAGCCGAACCACTATAAATCATCGTGTCTGGTTTGCGCTTTCTTTCACTTATCACTTTACATTTATATTTGCCTTTATCACTTTATATTTATATTTGCATTGCATCTATGTTTATGTTATATATTGTGTTGTGGCGATATGCTTTGTTTGATGTTATTTAGTATAGTTGTTGTAATATAAACTTGATTGGTTGTTTGATACATAAGTTTTAAGTTTATAAAGGAAACGTATTCAACCCCCCTCTACGATTCCACAATTGGTACCAG
>BQNB010093835.1:0-26267 GCA_026074375.1 Tanacetum coccineum
ATCAAAATGACTGATTCTTGAAGAAGAAGGATCAAATCTTGATTGTTTTTTATGTTTATTTTTTTGTAGGTTTGACAAAGTCAGGAGGTTGAAGCTAAAATTGAGAAGTTGGTTAAGCCATATTTAGAGGTTTATAAAACTGACAATGTTTAAGTTTAGCTTTTGTACATGTCACTGTATAGCCTTGTCGCCATCTGGAATACAACTTTATAGCGAGATTCATCGGTAAATAAATAGGAAACCTTTATTTATGTGGTATAATCTTAAAATAACTATAGTCATGTCATCCTTTTTGTAGGTTACTAACGGAGACCTTGAGGCAGTCTCGAGATGGATGGGGTAGTTCAAGCGATTGACAAGAGGCTGAGGTATAATTCACATATTTTTCTAAGAATACTCCAATTAAGGTACAAATTTTTATGGCCACTAGCTACAAATCACATTTTATACCAAATCACCAAACCATGAATAAGTGGACATTCAATAGTAAAATAGGAAACCATATTTTTGAATGAATCACTTTTGGGTCCGCCTCAATGATGTTTAAGCGTTAATATGCCTAATATGAAACTTGAAAACAAAATAATGTTATAATAAGTACTTATAAGCTTCTTGACATAAGTTTATGAAATGAGCATGTTAGTATTATTGTCCGTCGGTTTCTCGGTTGTGGACTTTAATTATTGATATAGCATATAGGACAACCAAAATGCGATAGATTTATAGTGTTTATACCACATATTTGATTATTTAAAAACACATAGTGACTGTCATGACACATATCCAAACATCCCCTTATCTGCTGTTGTGATGTTATGCAGCTGCAAGCTGACGAAGAGGATGCAACCAGAAGATTTAAGGCAATAGTGCACTGTAACCTGGGTACCCATATTCTGAAAAAATAAATTAAGAGCGCATTAATGTCAGGTATGTTGCATAACTGTATTAGCACCGCTAGGCAAACGTAAGTTAACACGTTTTTATAGATTCAGTTTTAGTATCTTATTTGTTAATTCATGTAAGTATTGTTTGTAGATTCAGTTTCATTAATATTTAGAAGTATATAGATGCGAGTTCATGTCTAATTTATAAGGCATAACATATTATTAAACATAGTATATGGTAAATGGCTAAATTTAGTCTTCTTTTAGAGGAGAGAAACAATGCAGCTTTTAGTGTCTTTTTAGTGGATCCTACAACATACTTTAATGTTCACTAATGTAATCTATCTTAACCGGAAGTTGAGTTGGTCATACCATGTTGGTGGCGAACCCATACTGATGACGTATAATAGGTATACCAAGCCTCCAGGATTGGGCCACATTGACATGTGGGCTCCTTGGCCCAACTGAGTAGTCATGGGCCAAAACTAAACCCACTCCTGCATTGGTTACGGCCCGGACCCAACAAACGGACGCGGGCCTAACTTTAGGGTACTCCCATCCGCGGAAAGCACACGCGTCCGTACACATGGTTATTGCGGTACCTTGTCTGACAAGGGACCCTCTCCGGCCACTAACGAAACATGCGAAATATTAGGAAACCCTAATATTTCGTTCGCCTATAAAAAGGGACCCTCTGACACAATGAACAGTACGATTTTCTCACTCTATACTCTCATACTTTCTCTCTCTACATGTTTACTTACTTTCACGCCGGAGTCTAACCGTGGGGTCCGTCCCCACGGTAAGGCTAACGGTTTTTATCTGATTGTGCAGGAAATCGTCACTTCTCTTGCTCTAGTACAAAACCCAACGCTCAAATCATCTGGAAGCCCAACCCAACACTGGATTTGAGCCCAGATCTACACCCGACACTTATTTTGTATTAACAGATATATTGTAGATCATAGGTTTTAATCTGTATTCCACACGTTATCAGTTTTTCTGATACACATATATATTCCATTAGTATACATTTGGAGCGTATTGTTCCACATATTTAGATACAAAATCATGTCGAAGCGGGTACGAGAGAAGGATGATGTAAACAGTCACACCGACGGTTAAAGACCGCTTCAGTCATCACACATGTGCTACACTATTTGATTCTATAAAAAAATGTTACAATATGATACACCACATGCTATTTTTAGTTTTTAACCAATATTATATATTTTACCCACCTAAACAAAATAATTAAACCAAGCAGTGCACAAGGACAATGGTGTCATTTTCACTCACACTCACACCCCGAGTCATCAAACAGTAAACCAACTCAGTAACATGTTATCACTGAGTCACAACTCGTTCATCTCACATCCACTATTCCGATCAAAATCATCATTTTCCGGTCATCCGTACGTCTTAACTCACCGAAGACTATCTTATTCCACATTTCCAGATAATCATCAAGTTTTACGGAGAGTGATTAAATGTGATAAAGATGTTCAGATTTGGGATGATAATGTTGTTGTTGAAAGTCAAAGTGAGAAGTCAACGGATGTGAGATTGACTGGAGGAAGTGTGTTGTGGCGGAGATTACTTTTTGCTTCCAAAAAAGTTCAGAGTATTCTTTTGCTGAATGTTACTGCTTTGCTTTACGGTATATTTTATAGCTCTATATTTTTGTTGTTTTCATATTAGATTGACGGAAAATTAGAATGAGAAGGATGAGCAGTATAAGGGGGTGTTTATTTAACCTTATATGTGGGCTTATGAGCTTATTTGATTTCGGCTTATATTTCATAAGCTCCAATTTTTCTTCTTATTTTAAAACTTTTGGGCTTATATAAGTTTATCCACGAGTCTCAAAATAAGCCGGAAAATTGGGGCTTATGAAATATAAGCCGAAACACAAACAAGCTCATAAGCCACATATAAGCTTAAACAAACACTTACCAGCCACATATTTTATATTTAAATGAGGAATGAAATAAAGAGGAGATGTATCTATTTTTGTAGTTTCATCTAAAGTGCGGATCACCTTTCTTAATCACTCCGACCACTAACAACCATATAGAAAAGAAAAAGAAATGTGTTTTTGTTGTTCTGTCAGCGCTACATCATCATCAGCTTACTCTCTAACCACTTTATAACTACTTTTACCCCGCAATAATCAGTCCAACCACTAACAACTAAATAGAAAAGAAAAAGAAAAAAGAAAAGAAAAAACACAGTTGTTTGCTCGGATTCCACACTGCGAGCATGACCACCACCATGCCGACTCGAGCAGTCGTACCATGACTCACCAAGGGGCCGTTAAAGATACTCTATATATATTTGTTCGTTTTCGTTTATGTGCTTATTGCGTTTTAATAGGACATATACTTTTTATGGATATGCGATTAGTTGATGACGAAATAAGTATTTTTTAGCTGATAGTGATATTTAAGTGTGCCATGAGATGATCATTAGTGTTGTCACTTATCAGCTATGTGATATGTCTACAGCTTCTTGATATGGTAGGAATTGTGTATTAGAACGGCTTAATTTGGTATTGCAATATTGAAACTGCTTATAGCTTTTTTCGAATTGAAATAAGCACTTTTTAACTCTCTAGTTTGATTCTAATTATTCACGTTACAATTTGTTAATAATGACAAACACTCGAACATCTGCTTATTTCATTATTGTGTTTTGTTAGAGCAAAGACTAAATGCAAGTAGTATCTGCTACATTGCTATATGCTACATCTGATAACTAGCTTATGCTGATTTTGAAAAGCATAAGAACTAGTACTCCATTAGAGATCGTAAACTAGTTTATCATTTAGGCTCACACCTCTGTACCCCTTCCCCATCTTTGTTACGTTTAAATATATGTGTATTAAGACTAATAGTTTCCGCACTGCTTAAATATTTGATTGATCAAAATAGATAATACTTGTAACACTTGACTATGATCTGAGCAATTTTTAGTTTGTTTTTTTTTAATTTCAAGTCAGTAGTACAGAGTTTCTGTGAATATTTTTGACGAACATTATATTTTGGTCTACACCATCGTCCATTTGTTTTACATTTTTGTATGTTCGAACATCTATATGCTTCATGATTGTTGATTGAAAGGCATTTCCTGTTAAACATCTTCAAACTTGATAGTTTTTTATTTTATTTGCCGTAGCTAGCAACATACCCGTGCTGAAAGAGGTTGAGGCAGTTGTGGACCCTGCAGCTTTTACCGTTGTGAGATTTGCAGTTGCGTCTGTGCCTTTTCTTCCATATGTTTGGAGAGCTAGGGGTGACATTCAGACTTTCAATTCAGGAATTGAGTTGGGCTTATGGGCCAGTTTAGGCTATCTCATGCAGGCTCTTGCATTGCTGACTTCTGATGCCGGGCGTGCATCCTTTATTTCTATGTTTACTGTAAGGAGCCTGTGATATGAGTTCCAAATTAAACCATTACTTTTTCTTGTATGCATGGTGTATTTAATGACATGGTAATATGACAAAATTAGGTGATTGTGGTTCCCTTAATTGATGGTATGGTAGGAGCTAAGATTCCTGCTCGGACTTGGTTTGGAGCTCTTGTGTCCATTATTGGCGTTGGATTGCTGGAATCCAGTGGCTCACCTCCATGTGTAAGCATCATCTAACGAACTTTTTTGTTATACATGTAGTCTTCACTGAATTAGCATGAGAACTACCTATATTATGGAATGAAGTTTCTTTTAATCACATAACATTAGTGAATGAACTTTCATTATATCAGGTTGGGGATTTATTGAGCTTTTTAAGCGCCTTATTCTTTGGTATACACATGCTAAGAACTGAACGTATATCAAGAAAAACAGAGAAACAGGACTTTATGTCAGTCCTTGGATTCCAGGTTAGTTAGTTTATTCACAATTCTCGTACCCATGCTTCCACAATTTTAATGAATTTTGAGGAAAAGTTTCTAATAATCATGTTATCTTAAACTTTTCATTCGTATTAGGTTAATGTTTTGAAAGCATGGTCAACAGTTCTGACAGTTTTGTTTCTGATTCTGTTTCCAGATTCTTTAATAACACTATAATAACCTTCTAATTCATAGGTGAGTGTTGTTGCTTTGTCATCTCTGATCTGGTATTTCATTGGAGGCACAATCAATGGTAGCCTAGAGGTTCATCCATCGTCTTGGACATGGACAATGTTGTCAAACTGGATCGTGGAGTTCCCTTGGATACCAGCTTTATATACCGGTATGTTCACCACTGGCCTATGCTTGTGGGTAGAGGTAAACTATATTACTCTCATAGCCTCATGTATTTTATTTATTTATTTTCCTTTTATTGCTTTTCACACACATGAAGGTAAGTTATTGGGTAATGGTTAACTTCTTGATACAAATCAAATTGATAAATTGCAATTAAGAAAAACAATAATCCCAGAACAGTATAAAGAAAAACAAGACCTGAGCTTTTCCAGAAAACCTAAGTCGACTCCAGACTTTTTAATCATAATAAACTCCTATCCCCTACCCCTATTTATACTAATATGACTTCCTAAACAAGTAATAACCATAAATAAGTAAATATAAATAATAAAAACACCCTTATCCCTCCAGTTAATTGCCCAACGCCCCTTTAAGTTGCTTATTGCGTCTCTGGTATACTTTATCCCACTTTGTATCAATACCCCCATCCTAAGTACCACCTTGTCCTCAAGGTGAAGGTCTGGAAACTGTTGGCGCATAGTCTCAAATGGTTCCCAGGTTGCTTCATAACCAGGCAAATCTTTCCAACGCACCAGCACAAAGTGATTTCCTTTACTATCTTTCCGAACTCCTAAGACTTCAGCAGGCTGTAATATTACCTCCATGTCTTCAGTCAACCCCTTTGGTAATTTTGATTCTGGAATACAATCGCCAATCACTTTTTTAAGTTGAGACACATGAAATACATTGTGTATTTTGACTATTCAGGTAACCTTAGTTTATAAGCTACCTCTCCAATCTTCTCCAATACTTCAAACGGCCCAAAGAACTTGGGTGCTAACTTCTCATTCACACGGCGAGCTACAGAACGCTGTCTATACGGCCTGAGTTTTAAATACACGAACTCCCCCACTTCAAATTGTACGTCTTTACGGTGGCTGTCAGCTTTAGTTTTCATCAGTTGTTGCGCTGTAGCCAAATGCCCCTTTAATTCTGTTAATATTTGATCCCTTTCCTGCAAATACTCATCTACTTCAAACGATGGGGAGGTACCCGTCCCATAGAAAACCAAGCGAGGCAATTTAAACGATTGACCGAAATAGAATTAGCTGATAAACGGTCAAAGGGTTTATGCTTTAAATGCGATGAAAAGTTTACTATGCTTTAAATGCGATGAAAAGTTTACTATAGGACATCGATGTGCAAGTAAAACCTTACGGGTATTATTGGTTATGGACGAAGAAGACGAAGATGTTGAAGAGAATGTAGAAAACAAAGAAGGTTCTCCTATTCATCTAGATTCCGTGGAAGTGTCGCTTAATTCGTTATTAGGATTCACCTCATCGCGCGCAATGAAAATTCGAGGGATTCTTGGGGGAGTGGTTGTGACGATACTAATCGACAGTGGGGCGACCCACAACTTCCTGTCTAAAGTATTGGTAGCAAGGCTCGGGTTATGTGTTTTCGGAAATAATTCTGCCAATATGACGGTAAGAAGCCTCGGAACGTGGTAAACCTTTAATAAAATCCATAGCAACGTCTTCCCAAACTTGTTCGGGTAATTCCAACGGTTGTAACAACCCACTAGGTAGCATTGTTGAATACTTATGTCATTGACATATTTCACATTCCGCAACTAACTTTGCCACGTCTTTTCGCATACCCACCTAATAAATCTCACTGGCCATTCTTTGATATGTTTTAAGTACCCCACCATTTCCCCCAACTATGCTGCCATGAAAGTATTGAAATAAAATAGGAATCCATTTTGAAGTTTTTGGCACAACAAGTCTTACTTGATAAAGTAGGTGATTATCTTCAAGAGTATAACCTTCCATCGCCTTTTCACCCCTAAGCAATTGAGCACGGATAAGTTCCAGCTCAGGATCCTCCAGCAAATCGTGCATTAGTTCCTCCCAATTCTGAATTTTTAGAACTGATAAAGCCTCTAATGCGACATCATCCCCTCTTCGTAACAAAGCATCAGCAACATTATTCTCTTTCCTCGACCAATATTGTATCTCAAAATCATATCCAGAAAGCTTGTTAAGCCAATGCTGATATTCCTTAGTTACAACCCTTTGTTCAAGTAAAATTTTAAGCTTCGTTGGTCCGTTCGTACAATGAAATGTCGACCTATTAAGTAAGGACGCCATTTCTTAATTGTCATCACAATAGCCATAAGCTCCCTCTCATATACCGATTTCAGTCGTGCTCGAGTTCCAATGAGTGATACTGTAAATAAAGCCTACGACCCTGCCTTTTAGGGATCAGAACTGCTCCATACCCCATAACCCGAAAGATCGTCTTTCCACCATAAAATTCTTGGCTAAAATCATTGGTAATGCCAACACCGGTATAGAGTCATTTGCTTCTTGCAACCTTCTTAAAGCTTGAGTCGCCTCATCTAGTTCTCCAGTGAAAGTTATCCTTTTTAAGTAAATCCGTCAAAACTCGTGCGATCTTACCGTAGCCAACCAAAAACTTTTGGTAATAACCTGTCAACCCAAGGAACCCCAGCAATTCTTTCAATGATTTTAGAAGGGCCAATTTAACATCACCGATATTTTAGATGGACAGCAGCTACACCTTCGTGTGAGACGATGTGACCCAAATATTCAATATTTTCTTGAGCAAAAGAACATTTTTTTATATTGCAAAACAACTTATGCTCGTGTAAGCAAGCAAATATAATAGACAAATGCTCTCGATTTTCCTCTAACAAATATAAACCAAAATGTCATCAAAAAACACTAAAATGAATTTGCGTAGATAGGGTTGAAATACCTCGTTCATGAGTGATTGGAAAGTTGCTGGTGCATTAGTTAAGCCGAATGGCATCACTAAGAATTCGTAATGCCCATCATTAGTTCTGAACGCAGTCTTAGGTACATCGTCTTTCTTCATTCGAATTTGATGATATCCAGATTTGAGATCCAACTTAGTAAAAATTCTTGCTCCATGCAGTTCATCTAATAATTCATCAATTACGGGTATGGGAAACTTATCTAATATTATGGCTTTATTTAAGGCCCGATAATCCACACAAAACCTCCAACTCACATCTTTTTTCTTAACCAACAAAACGGGGCTTGAAAACGGACTCGCACTTAGTTGAATTATGCCTGCATGTAACATTTCTGCAACCAATTTCTCTATCTCACCCTTTGAGCATGTGGGTAGCGATACGGGCGAACGCTTATAGGACCCTTACCTTCACAAAGATTAATAGCATGATCTTGTGCACGGATAGGAGGTAATCCTTTGGGTAGTTGAAATACGTCCTCAAATTCCTTTAACAAATCAATGATAGCTTCATTAGTTGGTACTCTTGCTTACCTCCCCCCCCTCTTTATCCCCCCACTACCTTTCTTCCCCCCATGCGGTTTTTTAGCCCAGGGACATTTCAACTCCACAAGAAAATTGTTCTTTTCTAATTTTAATGACCTTAAAATTACTTTTAGAGAAACCAATGACCTGTTTAATGAAGGATCTCCTTTAATCAGAATGCGGCCCCCATCCATGTTAAAACTCATTGTTAATTCTTTATAGTTAACAACCATATCACCTAGCGTTTTCAACCACTTAATACCCAAAATAACATTGTCTATAATTCAAAGGAAGAGTCTTCTATTATCTATAATCTGGAAAGAGATAATACACTCTTACAAAGCCGACTCTCTCCTCTAAATCTTCGTTACGACTGGAGGTTGGGGGTCGCCCCACTGTTGATTAGTACGTCAACCACTCCCCAAGAATCCTCGAGTTTTCATTGTGCCGGTGAGGTGATCCTAATAACGAATTAAGCGACACTTCACGGAATCTAGACGAATCGTGAGAAACCTTCTTTGTTTTTACATTCTCTTCATCATTCTTCGTTTCTTCGTCCATAACCATATTACCGGTAAGGTTTTTTACTTGAACATTGTGTCCTATAAGTAAAACTTTTTTTTCATCGCATTTAAAGCATAAACACTTTGGCCCATTTATCAGCTAAATTCTGTTTTGGTCATCGGATTAAAGGAGATCCTTCATTAAACAGGTCATTGGTTTCTCTAAAATCAATTTCGAGGTCATTAAAATTAGAAAAGAACGGTTTTCTTGTGGAGTTGAAATATATGGGCGAATCGCAGGTAGCAAGATTACCAACTAATGAAGCTATCAATGATTTGTTAAAGGAATTTGAGGACATATTGTTGGTTATCTTCGATGGTTATGGCTAACTCCATTGCGTGAGCCAACCCCTCGGGTCGTATTACTCGTATTGCTACTCTAAGATCTGTTTTTAGCCCCTTAATAAACGTGGCTTCCATTACGGAAGGAGAAACCCCAACTAATTGGCAAGCTAATTTTTCAAACAACGCAACGTATTCTCGAGGTGTTCCATCTTGGACAACAGCTAAAAATTGTTCATATAAATTACCGGCCTGTTTTTGTTGGAAACGTGTTAATAGGCATATCTTGAACTCTTCCCATGAAGAAAAAGGGGTTTGACCCTCGCTCCAACGATACCAAGAAAGTGCGTCTCCCTCCATACAAACCACAACTACTCATAACTCTTCCTGAGGCGGAATTCCTTGGATTTCGAAATAACGCTACTCTATAAATCCATCCATAAGCATCTTCACCATCAAACACGGGCATCTTCAGTTTCCTCATCCGGTGTTCATAGTTATTATGTGTCTCCCTTTTGACCCTCGTTTGTGGTTTTGTCCAAACCCCCCGTCCAAAACCTGGTTGTCCAAAACCTTGCTTCAAATCCTGAACCAAAACTTGTGCGCTGCCTATTGCGATCAACATTCATATCATCCGATTTCCCTTGGACAGGTTTGCTTTAGTCTTCCAACTCTATGAAATCACTTCTCTGATTTTTCCCAATAGCAGTGCTTGGTTCAGCGTGGAATTTAGGCAATGGAAACCCAAGATCATCATAAGTTCGTCGTGCTGTCTCATTTAAGAGAAGGTGGTTGGGTCATAATACGTTGTGCTTTATAGGTGGTTTAGAATATTTTTATAGTTATAGTTGTTTAGATTTCAAATAGAAATATTTAGAGTTCTTAAAATTCTTAGACACCTTTTTTAAATATAAGTTATTACTACAGATAAACATTTATTATAAACTGTATAACATAGTATGATATAGAAATAAATTAGTTGCGTGCAGTCTAATTGTAAAGTTAAGTTCTATTTGTATATTTTGTTGTTCAGGATTATTGTGGAAGGTTGGTGCTGTGGTGATAGTGCTTTTTTTTAGTGGGTGAAAGGTCATTTGTGAGATATATTGAATTCTGTAGTGTAATTGTTAAGGTCCTCCTTATATTTGTGTAGTGTAACATAATTCTTAACCTGCTTTATTAGAAGTAGTTTTAAATTGTATATATACATCGTAAGAAAGTGTTTGTAAAGTTTCTAAAAATACCCCCCAATTAGTTAATTTGTTGAGCGTGTTTAAATATAAGAGTTTAGTTTTGTTAATAACAAATGCCTAATGTTAGCAAGTAGCTCTTATCTTAGTTTAGAATTGATTATTATCAGTCCTGATTATTCTGAAAGGGTATGAAAGTTTTTAATTAGATTAGTTATCATTAAACTCTAAAGTTTAGAGTTATAAGTTATTTTTACTGCTTAGTAACGAATAAAATTCATATAAGCAAGAATAGTAAAAGTTAGAAGTTCTAAGTGTGGAAACGTGGGCAAGTTACAATGTTTAATTACTTATTATGATTATCAGTTTTTTTTACATGATTAATTATTAAATATGACAAGTAGATGTACTTGGAAATCAGTTTTTATAATAAAAAAACTCAATAGAAGTGACAACCTTTTATTCTTAGATTTTTTAAGATTCTTGTAGGATAGTTAAAGTTTTAGAGTTTAGACAATAGTAGTCGAGAACACGAAGCTAATTTCTGATAGTTACTAAAAATGTTAATTATATTATAGTAAGTTTAAAGAGTTTGGTTAAAATTATTTAGTTAATTAGTTCTTTATAAAATTAAGTTTAAAATTCATTTAACAACATCTTTAGTCTTAAAACTATGGGGAATTAAGATTATGTTTCTTTTACTTCATAATTTTAAGTATGTTGTAAAGTTCATCTTGTTTTTTTTCAATTAAAGGAGTCATAGTGATATAGGAGTAGGTAAGTTTACTTTTCTAAATAGATAAACTATTATAAGTTCGTGTTTAAGGTTATATATTAAGATAGTGTTGTCGCGTGAAGTATTTAAAAGAGTTTAGTTTTAGACACAATAGTTATTCGTAGCATATCAAAATTTTATAGTTTATCTTATGAATTAGATCAAGGTTCATCTTTAAATTAAATAGAGATCTAGTAGTTTCTGACATGGATTAATGAAAATTTTCAAAAGTCGTAAACTCTTTACAATGTGGATTTAGTCTATAGCTATATTGTTATTAATATATTAATTTTTAAGCAATACAAGATTGATACTTTATTTTATATTAGTATCCTAAATTCTCTATGGTAGTTCCATTTAATTGATGGTTAAGTTTTGTTTAAGTTATTATTGTATTAATTTGGTATATAGTTGATTAGAGGAGTTAATTGTTTTAATTGGTAGGTGATTCGTTAACTTAATTTAGGGTGTTTTTAATTTTCTTAATTTTTCAGTGGGCAGTGTTCGTGTATGGTGGGGCGGTCTGATCTATGGTATAATTTATATGCTAAATTTGTTTATACTTTGTTCAATACATATTAGAATTCAAAACAACGTACAGAAGATTAGTGATAAAAATAAAGTTTCTGCTATCAGAAGGTTTATTTTTTCTTTATGCCTAAAAGTTAAGTTTTCTGTTTTATTATTAGAATTGTTGTACTTTAAAAGTACAGTTGCAATGTTTATTTATATATCAAGTATACAAGGTCCAGTTTTAGTTTACTAACAATAGTGAACTCTTCTTTGTCATTCAAGTTAGAATACTAACCTAAACTATTCCAGTTTATTTATAACGATTCTACCATAAATTTGTGACTTAACACATCATAAAGTTGTGACGACGATATAAATGTATTATTCATAATTTGAAAAAGTATTAAACAATTAATAATAAAGTATATGTAATATTTAAGAACAGTTTAAATAAAGTACAATAAAGTTTAGAGCAAATAAAAAGATCGACATGTTAAGATATGTAAATATGTTAGTAACAGATAGTTTTTTACGATATAATAATATATTAATAACAAATAGGTTTACATTCATTCCCATATTAATAATAAAAAAAGCTTATTTATAACCTTAAAATAAAATGTTCAATTTCAAGTGAAATGTTGTGAAACATGGATGCCGTTTATAAGTACATAGTTAGCATAAAATTTTTAATAAGATTATTGTTTAAATTTATAATTTTACATTCGTCGTTGAAAATAGAGTTTCTTTTGTGTGGAGCCCTTCCTAATATCAACTGTTTCAATTCCTCAAATTTTTCATCAAATTTTTGATCAATATGATATGAACAAGCTAGAAATCAATAAAGAAATGAAGCTTGACCCACAAAGCAGTTAGGATTCCAAGAAGAATAAGAATTGAAATCGAAACAGAAATTCTATGAAGGAATTTGTTATTGAATTGGAGTTAATGATTGTTACAGTTGAAATTACAGAGAGGGAAATGAGTTTACAACAGATTCATGATGAATATGAATTACAGGGGATGGGGTATTTCTAGGTTAGGCTTTTCCGCCAAAATGCTAATGACCTTGTAACTGAATTTTGAGATGAGGGTTTTGACCGCAGTTGATGTTCATATAATCCTTCCCCTTAAGATTAGTGCCTCTCAAAAAAAGCTTGATCAAAAGAAGGAAATCTAGCAATCAAATCGCCATAAATCTCCCATGTAGCATCTTCAACAGATTCACCGGTCCATTGCACAAGAACATACATCACTGGTGAATTCCTTACTTTGCCCAATCTTCTGTCCAAAATAGGTGCTGGAGTTTTGAGTAGAAGGACTTCAGAATCAACAGCGGGCAAAACTCCACTAGCTTCTACTGGATGAGTACATTTCTTCAATTGGGAAACATGGAAAACATTATGGATCTGACTAGTAACAGGCAAAGCTAATTGATAAGCTACTTGTCCAACTTTCTTAACCACCTGAAATGGGCCATAATATTTTGAAGACAACTTGTTGTAGGCACTCTTCCTCAAAGTCACCTGCCTATGAGGTTGTAGCTTCACATAAACCCACATTCCAACTTCAAATTGTCTATCAGTTCTGTGTTTATTGGCTAAGTTCCTCATCCTGTCTTGAGATCTTTGCAAATGAAACTTGAGTTGTTGAATGGTGTGCTCTCTGGCTTGTAATGTCTTATCTACAGAGACTCCACATGACTATCTTCATTTTCATAAGGCACATAAGTAGGTGGTGGTTGGCCATAGGCTGCCTCAAAAGGTGTGATGTTAGTAGAGGAATGAAAATTGATATTGTACCAATATTCAGCCAAAGATAACCATTGCATCCACTCCTTAGGTTTGTCCCCAGTCATGCACCTAAGGTAGCACTCCAACATCCTGTTTAACACACTTCAGTTTGCCCAATCTGACTGAGGGTGGTAAGCATTAGACATATGCAGATTGACTTTGAGCACTTTAAACAATGACTTCCATAAGTTACTTAAGAAAACCTCATTTCTATTACTGATTATAGAATGAGGCAATCCATGAAGCTTGAAGACATTGTCCATGAAAACGTGAGCAACTGTGCAGTTAAAGGATGGTGCAATGCCATGAAATGAGCATATTTGCTGAGTCTGTCTACAACCACAAAAATGACTGTTTTGCCTTGGGAACTAGGCAAACCTTCAATGAAGTCCATAGAAATAGAAGACCAAATGGTAGGAGGAATAGGTAAGGGTTGCAAATATCCTGGGTAGGCACTCAAGTCAGGCTTATTTCTGTGACAAACATCACAAGCCTTGACTTTGTTTTTGACCCATTTCTTCATACCCTTCCAATAGACCATTGCCTTTAAATTCTGCAAAGTGACTTGAACCCCAGAATGACCCCCTTATGGAAGTGGCATGAACATAATCAAAAAGGTAGTCTTTGAGCTCAGGAACATCTCCCACAACTAATTTTCCCCTTCTAGTTAGTTGATTAGATTGCCAGTCAAACTTTGAAGGAGTGTTTGGGTTAACCAGGAATTTTTGAATCAGACTGTGCAAAGACTTATCACACAGATCATAGTAACAATTGTGGCTATGAGAGTATTGAATTCAGAACACATGGAAAGTGCATCTGCAGCTCCATTTACAGCTCCCTTCTTGTAGGATATCTCATAATTAAAACCAAGTAGTTTAGGTAACCATTTAGTTTGGAAGGGAGTTGTGAGCCTTTGATCCAGCAAATACTTCAAACTAAAATGGTCTGTCTTGATTTTAAAGTGCCTATCCAACATATACCCTCTCCATTTGTCCAAAGCCATCATAACTGCCAAGAATTCCTTTTCATAAGTAGAAAGAGCTTGATGTTTGGGAGATAAAGCCTTGCTTAGATAGGCAATAGGGTGTCCTTCCTGATGCAGAACAACTCCTATACCACTACCAGAAGCATCAGTTTCCTCTACAAATTCCTTCTCAAAATTGGGCAAGGCCAAAACTGGTGAATATCATTGTTGTTAAGCTGATTTAACAGCAACTTCAGCTTCTGTGGACCAATGGAACCCATTCTTCTTAAGCAACTTAGTCAATGGTTGACTAATAATAGCATAGTTTTTTATGAACCTCCTGTAATATCCAGTGAGTCCCAAAAAACCTCTAAGTTGCTTCAGTGTTTTAGGAATAGGCCATGATGCCATAGCTTGAATCTTCAAGGGATCAGTAGCTACTCCTTGAGCAGACAAAACATGACCCAGATACTCTACTTGAGGAGCCAAAAAGATACATTTACTCTGCATTGCATACAGAGTATGAACTCTCATGACTTCCAGAAAACTTGTAAATGTTGCAAATGTTCTCTCTCTGAAATTAGGATGTCATCAAAGAACACAAGGACAAATTTTCTTAAAAAGGGCTTGAATACTTGATTCATCATTGAAAGGTTGAAGGGGCATTGGTGAGACCAAAAGGCATTACTAAGAACTCATAAAGCCCTTGATGTGTTCTAAAGGCTGTTTTGTAAATATCTCCCTCCTTCATTCTTATTTGGTGAATAACCAGGACCTTAGATCGAACTTTGAAGGAGGACTTGAGCCCCACTACAACTCATCAATAAGCTCTTCCACCACTCGAATGGGAAATTTATCTTTGACAGTTAAACTTGTTTAATTGTCTATAGTCCATCACAATCCTCCATGTTCATCTTTCTTCTTTACCATCACAATTGGTGAAGAAAAAGGGCTTTGACTTTCTCTGATTACTCCAGCATCTAATAATTCCTTCACCATTTGTTCCACAACATCTTTTTGATTTGGTGGCAATGTGTAAGGTCTGACAGTGACTCGTGGGGTGTTTGAGAGAAGGGAAATTGTATGATCATGAGCTCTTGGAGGAGGCAAGGCAGTAGGCATAGCAAAAACATCTGCATAAGTACTCAAAATTTGTTGCAAAGGCAAGTTGTCCACAAGATTTTCATCTGTTCCCCCTAAATTTGCATGAGCTGGATAGACACAAACTATCATAGAGGCCAACTGAGCTTGTTACCACTGCCCTTCGGTGATAACATGTTTTCCTTGGATCCATTGTAAACTACCCTTTTGAGATCCCCTTAACACAACCTTTTTGCCTTGGTAGTTGAACTTCATGGTTAAATTTTTGAAATTGCAGTTAATGTTTCCAAGGGTGGACAACCATTGGATTCCCAATACCATATCACAACCTCCCAATGGAAGTAGCATACAATCTGCTTCATATTCATTTCCTTGTAAAGTCCACTTGAATGTCTTGCACTTAGAAGAACTAACCATTTTACTCCCATTAGCTACATGTACTCTTAAAGGTGTTGTAGCACTTAATTGACAAGGTAATCTCTTGGCTGCAGAAGTATCTAGGAAATTATGAGTACTCTCACAGTCAATCAAAATGTGCAAAGGTCGTTTACCAACATAGCCTCTAACTCTCATTGTCTGAAATGTACTCACCCCAGACAAAGCATGCAAGAGGAAATCCTGAGGAAAAACTCTTGGTGTAGGTGGATACTGAAGATCCCCCCTTACTTTCAGTATCCTTACCAAACTCCTCTTCTTGATCCTCCTCATCCACAGAAACTTCCATATAACTGTCCAGGACACTTATGTCCAGGAGCATATTTTTGATCACAATAGAAACATAGGCCCTTTGCTCTTTTTTCTTCCAATTCTTTTTGAGTCAATTGCTTCCTGAACCAGTTTTCACAATCTTACCTACATTTTCAGTAGTAGCACTAGGCAAAGCCCATACTGACTTAGTCACATGAGTAGAAGATGAAACATATCTATTAGCATAAGTACCACTATTAGACCTATACCCCCCATATTGAGATGCAGGCTTAACTTTGAGCAAGGCTAATGTGGCTTCCTGCATTCTTGCTAAACAAGAGACATCCTTGAGTGTAGTAGGCTTAAACATCCTAATTGGCATACCAATTTCACTCTTAAGACCCCCAATGAACAAACTCACTGCATAAGATTCATTTAGATCCAATCTATTCAAAAGAACTTCCTGATACACTTTCACTTCCCCATCTTGTTTCAAGTTCTTAATTTCTACCATTGGATCTTCAAATACATTATTGAATCTAGCAGTTATTTCTTTCTCATATTCAAGCCATAACACATTTTCACCACGAATCCTAACAAACTGTTTGTGCCATTCAAGTGCCTTATCATAGAGATGCATAGAAACTAACCTAGTTTTTGATCCTCCTGAACATTATCAATCAAGAAAAATTGTTGCACTCTAAACAACCACCCATTAACATCTTCCCCACTGAATTTTGGAAAATCAAGCCTAGTTAACCTTCCATAACCTCCTCCTCTGTTACTTGTTCCCTCTCCACCATTAATTCTTGCGAATTCCCCATTTGCAATCATTAAGGCTTGAACTCGATCAGTAAGTGTGGTTAATTCGGTTTGAAGGGTGGTCAACGTTGCGTTGACTGGAGCATTTGCTTCTTGAACAACTTGAAGAATTGTTGATCTTAACGTATCATCAAGAAGACGTGGTTCAGTAGTTCGTGTATTCACCATTGTTATGCAATCTTGATGGTGGAAAAAAAATTTGAGAGAATTTGTGAGTTTTTTGTGGATTTGAAGTGACAATTGTGATGATGATCTGCTATGATGATTGCCAACAGAATAACAGAATTCAGTTGGAATGAATGTGGCCAGGAAAGTGCTCTAAATTCCAAATGATATGAAGAAGCTAGAAATCAATAAAGAAATGAAGCTTGACCCACAAATCGGTTAGGATTCCAAGAAGAATAAGAATTGCTATGAAGGGATTTGTTATTGAATCGGAGTTGAATGATTGTTACAGACGATTATAGAGACGAAATGAGTTTACAACAGATTACATGAATGAAATGAATTACAGGGATGGGTATTTATAGAGGGAAAAGCCTAACCGCCAAAATGCTAATGACTTGTAACTGAATTTTGAATGAGGGTTGACCGCAGTTGACTTGTTCATATCACAATAGTTCCAATTCTCTCATCTAACTTTCCAATACCTTCGTCAAACTTCTTCTCCAACGCATCCATTCTTCCGCTTGCCTCTTCCTTATACTCAGCAAACTCAATTTCTCATATTTAGAATCTTTCTGCAACTTTTTTGTTAGTCATGCCTGCTTCTTTTTCTCTTTTTTTTCTTTTTTGTTGTTGTTGCTGTGAACAGTAATTAGACTTTTGTTACAAGAATCTTGCTCTGATACCAATTTGATAAATTGCAATTAAGAAAAACAATAATCCCAGAAGAGTATAAAGAAAAACAAGAAAAACAAGACCTGAGCTTTTCCAGAAAACCTAAGTCGATTCCAAACTTTTTAATCATAATAAACTCCTATCCCCTACCCCTATTTATATTAATATGACTTCCTAAACAAGTAATAACCATAAATAAGTAAATATAAATAATAAAAACACCCTTATCCCTCCAGAATCAGTTAATTGCCCAACGCCCCTTTAAGTTGCTTATTGCGTCTCTGGTATACTTTATCCCACTTTGTATCACTTCTATATATACCCCTGTACTAAATCATTTAGTTTATCACATTACATTGAGAAAATAATGGGAAGATCTCTTTTCATTCAAAACAGAGGGTTGGATCCTTGTCATTTGATAATAAGATGATAAACTGTAATCGACTACAAGACTTTCAAAAATTATTGAGAAAAGGGAACAATACATTTGATGTAATTATATATAAACGAAACAGATAACAGCAATGCGTGATGTGCCGGCCACAGAAGCTGCAATAATTTATGGATTGGAGCCAGTATGGGGTGCTTGTTTTGCATGGTTTCTCCTTGGAGAAAGGTGGGGTATCTCTGGATGGTTTGGTGCTGCTCTGGTTCTAGGTGACCATTTTTTTTATCTTCCTTTTTTTTTTCTTAACTGAAATTGATATGTTGTTTTTTATGCATTCTTATCTGGTAAGGTGAAATAATAACAAAAGAAAGGGAAACACCAGTAAAAACTATAATTTGGTAGCATGATAATGGAAACGTTGCATGAATTTTGCTTATGAAAAAACTGGGCATGATCTCCGCAGGTGGAAGTTTAACGGTCCAGATTGTTGGGGCATCATCTCCTAGTTCATCTGGAAAACATGATGATTCCAGTAACAAAGAGGATATCAGGCTTCTTTCAGATAGGCAAAACGGGCTTTCTGCTACACGGGTTCCAGTCAGCTCCAGAAAAGACGTGTCCGATATACTAAAGAAGTAACATTGGATCACATCTATTTGACATACATCTAACATAGTAATAGCTATGTACATATAAGTGCTTTAAAAGAAGAACACAGCTTAATCCCTATTACCAGAATATGTAACGGGATCACAATTTTGAGCGAGTGAAGAGCAAGCGGAGACTATATAACTCATAACATGTACATGTATGTATATAGCAGTTTACATATTTATCAAAGAAGCTCATAATCAACAGAACATTATTGTAATACCTTGGGTCATCGGGTGTGGTCTCATGTAACAGCAATTTTTTTATTGCCAATATGGCAATATGGTATATTGAAACCATTTTTAAGAAATACTTAACTGTCTGATGCAATGGTACGTAGATAAATTAAGATTATTCGTCGTGTTTGACGGTCGTTGATCCCAGAAATGGTATGTTTTTATGTGTTTATGTGAATCTTTGAAAAAATATCTAGCTCCATTTCACCTCCTTATACTCTTTCCAGGCGGGGATTAGGTATCGGTCTTGTTGTATGAAGTGAGAAAAGGATGTAACTTTCAAAAGAAAATTGATAGTCAGGTCTACGAAGGGTTTAGTTCTTTAACACCAAATCACATCAGAACCACATAAACAAAGGTTTGTTCATAGATTGAATTTTTTTTTCGAAGTAGTGAAAATAAAATTAAAAAAATACTACGTAACTATTAAAGAATATAAAAAAAAATCAAACTTAAATTTCGTTTCGGATGCACAAATAAGGAGAAAGAAAGGAATAACCCAAATTATTACACAAATGTTATCTTTCGGATACATGATAATTAAGGATGCAAGCCAAAAGTATAACGTCATACATGTTCACAGTGTTGGTGATTTTAATATCATTAATTATTTTATGTAATTGCGATTTACTCGAAGACCAAAATGATTTCAAGTTAAACTATAATACGGGTTAGGCGGTGCGGAATGGAGACTCGTATAAGTTAATTTGGTTTCCAACACAACAATGATGGTTATTAGTTATCATCAAATGGCGTGACCATTCACCAAAGGTTGTGACTTTTCACTTAGTGTGTATATAAACACAATTTGGTCTTTCATATTAACATCTTCATATCAACAACAAACACAACAAAGTATTCATGCTTTCTTTCTTGTGCCTAGGATTTGAGTTTGTTCTTATCTTATCCCATATACGAATTTCGTGTAACCCAAGGCACAAATAGGGTCAAAATATTGTATTCGGAAAGTGAATTATACACGATTCAAGAATTTATCCGGGCAATCTTTGATTATTAAGATCCTAATACCAACAAACTAATACAATATTTTCATGTTGATAATGGCAATCTTGTATTCTGTAAAAGACGAGACATCCAAAAATGCAGAGAGTATATAGTGTTGGAAGATGGCATAAAACGTATGGAAAATTTGGTACGCCGACAGGGGCGGAGCTACGGAGGGGGCACGGGGGGAATGTGCCCCCTTCAAACTTTCCGGCGTAGTGCATTTTTTCAAAGATTCTCGTGTTTTTCGTTATTTTGCCCCCCCCACAAATAATTTCGTCATCGATAACTCCGTTTGCGATGATTTGGTGAAGAAGATTTGTGATGAAGAAAAAGCTTGAAATTGTGGATGTAATCTTTTGAGGAAGAAGAAGATGGGAGAGATAAAGTAGAGATGAAACAAATAATATAAAAAAATTGTTGTTGTGTAGTTGCATCCGGTTGGTTGGTGAGAGAGAAAAGTTGACTAATGATGACTCACTTCTAGAAAACAATTGCCAAATTAAATTATTAGTTTGCATGTTTTATTTTGGGCAAATTGACTCTTATAGTTTTCTACTTTCAATTTTTTACCATTTTAATTACTTTAAAATTTTATACTATAAGTGGGTCACTGAACTTGAGATTATATACCATTTTAAGTAATCTTTTGATATGACACATGCGTTTTTGATCGTTTTCGTGCGTTTCCGCTGTTTTCATCCGTTTTCGATCGTTTCCACCGACTTCATTTGTTTTCGACCGTTTTTGTCCATTTTCGACCGATTTCGTTCATTTTCGACAGATTTCGTTCGTTTTCAACCGATTTCGTTCGTTTTCGACCGATTTTGACATTTTCTACCATTTATGTTCGTTTTCGGCCGATTTCGTCCGTTTTCGACCATTTACGTTCGTTTTCGACCGATTTCGTCCGTTTTCGACAGTTTTTGACCATTTACGTTCGTTTTCGACCGCTTCAGACAATTTTTTTGAGTTACATCCATCATTTTTACGATCGATTTTCTAGCACGATATTGTTCGTTCTCCGATCGAGCTTCGACCAATTTATCTCCACGATTTCGACCGTTTTTCGTTCGATTTCGCCATTTTTCGATTGATTTCGCCTCGATATCGACCATTTTCATTCGGTTTTCGCTCTGCCTTGTGATCTTTCCATTTAACTTCGTCTGTCTTTCGGGCTTGAGTTTACGTCATTTTTTGACCTGTTTTACGGCGTTTCTCTGACTTTGTGATCGAATCAGTTCACAAGGTGATTGCGGACACCATTTTGAGCGATGCATGCGGAAAACTAAACGGACAAAAACGGTTCAAAAAAGGACGCAAAATGGTTGACAAACTAACGAGTTTTTCAAACGAAAAACGGGCGAAATCGACAAGAAAAGAGTGAAAAAGGACAAATCATTAAAAGCGGTCGAAATCTTTCGAAATCAAACTAAATCGGTCAATAAACGAACAAAATTGGTCAAAACGGTTCTGAAACTGTTTCGAAAAACGAACAGTAAATGGTCTGGAAAAACTATCGAAAATAGACCGAAAATGCTGTACTCATGAAAATGGTCAAAGACGGACGAAATCGGTCTAAAACGAACAAAATCAGTCGAAACGGTTAAAAGCGGTTGAAAACAAACGTAAGTGGTCGAAAACTGTCGAAATCAGGCGATAACGGACGAAAACGGTCGAAAACAAATGAAATCGGTGAAAACGGTCAAAAACGCATGTGTCATATGATAATAGTACTTAAAATGGTATAAAATTTCAAGTTCAGTGACCTACTTATGGTATAAAATTTTAGAGTACTTAAAATGGTAAAAATTTAAAAGTAGAAAATTATAAGAGTCAATTTGTCCTTTTATTTTCTCAAAAACTTCAAACCTTTTGCACTTTTATATGTTCAAAAAAAAATTAATCATTTTGCAAACTACGGAGTATAATATATTCTTACGTTGAATTCTTATGTAGATAGAAAAGTTTATTTTTTAATATATTTTAAAACACATGATTTGTAAAGAGCTCATATTCAAAAAAATATGATTTTTAATGTATATTACATTGAATAATAACTTTCCCAAGGTTTTTTTTTGACAATTTTTAGCAATTATCAACTATTACAAGATAACTGGTTTTTACAAATTTGTGATTTTTTGAACGTTTCGGTGTTTTATATATTGTTTAAATGTTTTGATGCTTTATATTATTTTTTTGAACTATTTTGATGCTTTATATTATATCAGATGACTCGACTTGATATTATTTGTGATCGGTCGACTTATAGGACCTTCTTAGTGTTTCAGTCGGGTCCGCCGCTATTTATTTTTGGTTTTATTTGACGTATTTAGTTGTTATACACTGAGCAAAGTGTTTTTCTATTTTTTAGGCTGTCGTAAAAAAAAAAAAATTCCCCCCCTCAACAAATATTCTGGCTCCGCCCCTGTACGCCAGGGTATAATATTGGAATATGGAAACTAACAACTTGGATATTTAAATGGCGGTGACATGCATGGATCTCACTTACGGTACACTATTCTAATCATCTTTTAAATTTATCATGATATGAATGAAGTATAAATTATATGACATGTGATATAATTAACATGGTATAATTTGGTTTAATTTATGTACATGTCTAATACGTAGTAGCATTAATATGTTTTTTAGAGGAATTAATTAATTGGCACATACTCTTCGCTACAAACATTAATGTATTATTGATACCATGCATGAGTAAGAGTAAATTTAATCTGCAGTAAATTTACTTTTCATTGAATATGGAAGTCATTGGTTATATGTCAATTGTCAAATACGTAAGTGTATGAAGGGTCAATGATGTTTAGATCTTCCATATTTAATTGGGAAAAAGATTCTCTCAAGTTGTGGTCAAACATGATTGATCATGTTATGTTTTTTGTGAGGAAAAATAAATAAGTGGGCCCTTGATTTTCATTAAAAGAAAAAGTTGTACACATTTAACTAATTTGTGATTGATGAACATGATGTATCATGTTTGACTCAACTTGAGAGGATTCTAATCCATTTAATTGTTATAACTTATAAGTGATTATTGTGTTCTTGGCTTCTTGCAACAACTAATTGAGAGTTTAAACCAACTTGGTAACCCGTATACTACGCAGTACGCACAGCGGAAATAAATTTATTTTTAGCACTTAAGTTAACACATAATAAAATGGGGGGGGGGGGGAAAGGGGGGAATAAACTGAACCATTAAGCTTAGTCATGAATAACATTTAAATTACTGCCGTCTAATAGGTTGATCACAACAAACAACTCACGCGAGTAATAAGTTGAATGCTATCTACCTTCTGAACAAACAAACCACGTGTTTAATAATCAAAACCAAACGCAACCTCTTGATCTTGAACCAGAAAAATCAATAGACCAGAATAAACCCTAATTCGCTATAGGGTTTGATAACCAAACCAAAAACCTAGATCCAAAATAACAAGAAAAACCCGATTTAGGTGTTTAATAGCATCAATCTGAACAGGAAACAAACCCACAGCACCACGTGAGAATCTTGGATCACCAAACAAGAGAATCAAGAAAACCGAAAAACCCTTTTGGGGTTTTTATCGAATTCGGTGGGAAGGAAAAGGGAGAACCGAAAATCCCTTTTGGGATTTATTTCGGTCGAACAAGGGAGGAGAGAAAAACCAAAAACTTCTTTAGCGTTTTTAGTTGTGAATGTTGTGAATCAATGAATAATGAGGTGTAGGGTGAGGGTTTATATAGGCTCCCAACCCTAACCTAATTCTTGTAGAATAAGAAAACTAATTTTCCTTTTCTTTCCCTTTGCTCTCTAAACCGATCCAAACACCCCTTCTAGAACCCACGAGGGTTTGGCCAAACAATGGCCCCCTTGTGGTTCGGGTTTTGTTCATTTTAACCGCTCGGGTTTATAATTTAAATATTCGTTATGCTAATTAAACAAGTAACGGTAATACCGATTATTTAAATACTTATCGTGAAGTAAAACATACTCTAAGTGTTTAACGTGTGTGCCCCCAATAGGCTCACGTATTTCTAACGTATAACTTGCGGAACCGACCACCATATTCCAACAGCTCCCACTTGGGAGTCGGAGTAGCAGGCTTGCAGATATACTGATAATTGGCAATGTCTAGCAAACACACACAATTATCTTTAGATTAGAAATACTTGAGATAAAGTTTCAGGAAATATCTCAGCTTATAATGGTTAGTTTATTTCTTGCTTTAATCATCATCCTTTTGTTCTAGATACCGTTAAACCATGGATATGGATCCTAACTCATTCCATATAGTTCAACATTATGTTTCTAGTTATAGAAATAATTCAGATTTATCAAATGTAATCAAGAATCATCTTGTATTACCCTTTGGGCATGGCCATGCAATTATCTGATTAATTCTAGAGAGGGCCCATGGTATCTTACTGCACATATCAAGTGGAGGAACAAATTCTTTGTTGACTACAAGTGTTGTGGATGCTGCTTCACATCACTTCCAAGAATAGCCTATATGACTACCTTATTTAGGATAACGTTTGACTTAGACTCAAAAAGTGATATCCACACATACAGAACTTGCTTGCATCTCAAGTCTAAGGATGACTTATTAACCATTTTTGATATTTTACTCATGACGAGGATCCAAAAGTAAATATTCGAAGGTTGGGGTATCCAATATGCATCCCTTGTGAATACACATGAGTTTGGCGGGAACAATCTGTATATTCAAAGAATATAACTAATACTCACATTTGCCTTATGTAACAATATTCCCATATTGTTAACCGACAATGTACATATTTAGAATGATAAATCATTTATGGATTAAACATGCAAATATAGAATAACAATTATTATATGAATGAAAACAAACACCAAGTATCTTTGTTCATCAAAAAATAAAAACTGTCTTACAATTCCAAATTATCTAAATAATAATAAAACACAGATTTACATGAGACTACTAGCTGGAATCATTCCTATTTTCTTAGTCAATTCAGAATGCTTAGGAAATGCTAAAGCCTTCGTAAAAGGGTCAGCTAAGTTGTCATCTGTGTCAACTTTTTCTATCTTTACATCATCCATTTCTATGGTTTCTCTAAGATACTGAACTTTTGCGCACAAATGTCTTGCACCTTTAGTGACTCCATGATCTTTCGCTATTGCTATGGCTCCAAAATTATCACAATACATATTTATGCGTTGTTCAATTGTGGGAACAACACCAAGCCCAGAAATGAATTTGCGAATCCACAGCCTCTTTCGATGCATCAAAGGAAGCGATATATTCAACATTAGTAGATGAGGTTGCAAAAATACTTTGCTTCATGCTTTTTCAGTCAACAACACCTCCATTTAAAACGAATACATATCCAGTGACTTCATGTCATCAGCATCCGTCAGATATCCAACATCAGTGTAGCAAGAAACCCTGAGCTCTCATTTCGTATCACCTCCGTAAACAAGAAACATATCTTTAGTATTGCGAAGATACTTCAGAATATTCTTCACAACAGTCCAGTGAACTTCACCAGGATTCTGTTGAAATCGACTTGTTATGTTCTGAGCGAACGTAACATCTGGACGAGTACATATCACAGCATACATAATTGATCCAACAGCCGAAGCGTATGAGATATTTTGCATGCGCTGTATTTCAGCAAGTGTTGACAAAATCCGAGCCCCCTCCATGAACCAAAAAGCAATAAAAAAATTTCAAACAGAAAAAGCAACATAGCCACTGGATTCGTCGGCCAATTGGTCTGGATGAATAATAAAACGTGTAGTTCTAGTTGGATGATTCAGGTCACTTTGGAGATATCTTTTTTACATAGGCATTCACATGGCAGACTTATTTAGCAATATCTTAGAGTAAACGATAGTTTGATACCATGGAATGCCTGATGTTTTTGTTTTAAGCAAACCCCGGGTTGTGTGCTAATGCCTCCTCGTAAATCAAGTCCTTGATCTGCTCTTCTCCAGGAACTTGTTGCTCGAACTGAAATGAAAAAGGCTCTGCACATATCGGCTCATCAGCTACATCGTGTA
>BQNB010093836.1:0-23713 GCA_026074375.1 Tanacetum coccineum
TCAATTTTTAGGTTTGGCTGGTTACTACCAACGATTTATCAAAGGTTTTTCAAAAATCACTAGACCTATGACAAAACTGACTTAGAAAAGTGTGAAATTTGATTGGGGAGAAAAGGCAGAGGCTGCATTTCAGTTGTTAAAGCAGAAATTATGTAGTGCGCCGATATTGGCCTTACCTGAGGGAAGTGAGAACTTCGTGGTATACTGCGATGCTTCGCATAAAAGGTTGGGCGCGGTTTTGATGCAGAGGGAAAAGGTCATAGCCTACGCATCCCGCCAACTCAAGGTTTACGAGAAGAACTATACCACCCATGATTTAGAACTAGGAGCAGTAGTGTTTGCCCTGAAGATGTAGAGACACTATCTGTACGACACCAAGTGCGTTGTGTTCACTGATCACAAGAGTTTGCAACACATTCTCGATCAGAATGATCTGAATATGAGGCAACGACGTTGGTTAGAGTTGTTGAGTGACTACGACTGTGAGAGTTGATATCACCCAGGGAAGGCGAACATGGAGGCTGATGCCCTGAGCCGGAAGGAGAGAAGCAAGCCGCTACGAGTTCGTGCCTTAGTTATGACTATAGGGTTAAATCTTCCTAAGCAGATTTTGAGTGCTCAATCGGAAGCCATAAAGGAGGAGAACTTCATCAACGAAGATTTGCATGGCATGATTAACAAGCTAGAACCTCGTGCTGACGGAACGTTGTGTTTGAATAACCGAAGTTAGATTCCGTGTTCCGGAGAGTTGAGGGCCTTGATTATGCATGAGTCGCATAAGTCAAAGTATTCCATCCATCTTGGATCGGATAAGATGTACCAGGACCTTAGAAGGCTATATTGGTGGCCCAACAAGAAAGCAGAAATTGCCACTTATGTCAGCAAGTGTTTAACATGTGCCAAGGTTAAGATAGAATATCAGAAACCATCTGGTTTATTAGTTTAACCGGAGATCCCACAATGGAAATGGGAGAATATAACAATGGACTTTGTGACTAAGTTGCCAAAGATGACAACGGGTCAAGACACGATTTGGGTAATCGTTATCGTCTCGCTAAGTCTGCTCATTTCTTGCCTATGCGATAAGATGACACGTTAGAGAAGTTGACAAGACAATACTTGAAGGAAGTAGTCTCAAAGCATGGAGTGCCAGTTTCGATCATCTCTGATCGCGATGGGAGATTTACGTCACATTTTTGGAAATCACTTAATAAAGCATTAGGTACTCGATTAGATATGAGTACAGCTTACCACCCAGAGACTGATGGTTAGAGTGAGAGAACCATTCAGACGTTGGAGGACATGTTACGTGCCTGTGTACTCGACTTTGGAAAAGGTTGGGATAGACACCTACCGTTGGTAGAATTCTCATACAACAACAGTTACCATACCAGCATTAAGGCTGCTTCGTTTGAGGCGTTGTATGGGCGCAAGTGTCGATAACCTATCTGTTAGGCTGAAGTTGGAGATCACCTATCTGTATGGGCGCAAGTGTCCATCCCTAGATACTGATATGAACAGACCCCTACAATTGAACTAAATTTCCAACAATCCTCCCCAATTTAGTACAATTCCTTTGCATGAAAAATAAACATAAATCAAACAAGTACATAAATGAAAATGTCCTAAGGATTGAAATTTCCATCTTAGTAAATACACGCTCAAATATTCGAGAATCAAGGTGTTCTAAGAATTAAACCCTTCAACCCATTTGACTACCTGAAGGTAAATACACACAAGTTTTCAAACACTTAAACGCTCTTGACACTATTACATAGCCATGTGTCCATATCCAATTCATAAATGTTATAAGACCCAAAGTCCATGATCTCTGAGGCAGCAAAACCCCAACATTTACATAGGTGGTTCCTTTTTATTCATGCTCCTGCTAAGCACTTTTCAAAGAAATTAACCATTGAGAAGTTAGCAACTTCATCCTCCTTATCAGCAGGTTCCAAGCACATCCTTAGGATGATATCGTGAAGATCAAATGCAAAAGAAGTACCCGCATCTTTTCCCGATTTCTGCACTGGTGGCAGATGCTACGTCGTAAGCCTTTAGGACAAGGCTTCTTTAATGGGGAAAGAATGTGATAACCTGAGAATTTCCGTTTAATAATTAATCGTTATTCGTTTATTAATATTGAAATTTTAAAGTTCGTTAGCTTTTGCGTTTAAAAACCAGGAAAGTTTGTTTCGTTATTATCTGAGAATCATTACCGGGAGCGAACCGGGACACCAAACGTTGTAGTATTTGGCAATAGCCACGTTTTTATGTTTTAGGGCAATATTTAAATTTTCATAATATTCAGAGATACCGTTATTCATTTCGTTACTTGCGTAAACCGTATTTCGTTTAAAAATGAGCATATGCATGGAAGGCTTAGAAAATAAATCAAATAAGGAGCACTAGCATCATAAAATAACATATACCATTTTTTTTTTTCCCCCTCCCCATCCATGCATACGTCCAAGGAAGCACCAATACCTATCTATACTCAACTAAATACCAACAATTATATCCAACACTAAAAAACATTACATAATCTCTTATATATTTACACATGTGGCCGGATATAGTGAAGAAAACAAGAGAAAATATCACAAAATCTTGTACAACAAAGCCTCATTAAAACCTAAGGTACATGACTAGTTATCAGGCCATTTTTCTTCCTTAATTCCCTCATCTTGTATAAAGCTCTCTAATAGTGTTTTATGAACCTAGACTTGATCTCAACTAGGTCCTTGGTGTATAAAAGAGTGTTAACTAGTTAGATAAACACACACAACACATTTTCTTAAGTGAAAACCAACTCAAACACTCTCTTTTGCTCCTCCTAGGCCACGACCAAACTCAAATCCCCTAAATAATCCATAAAAAAATTATTTAGCAAGTATACAAGTGTTCTAACATCATATCTAAGATATCCTAAGGTGTTTTGAAGGCTTGGTTTAGCATTTACAAGGGTTAATCAAGAAAGGTTTAAGATTAAGGTTTCATTGAAATTAGGGTTTTTTAAGTCTTGAAAGCTTGGGTTTGGATTCTAAACTAGGGTTTAGATATTGTTACTCTTCATTATACTTCATATTAAGGTTATCTAAAAATCCTACACTCTTTACATTTGTGATTTTATGTGTATATAATGTCTATGTAGTAAATCACCATATAGGAAACATATTAACTTGTAAAATGGAGTTTTACACTTGAACATGGTTTTATATACTTTTACATATGATATATGGATGTTAATACATGTTGGAATGAAAGTATAAAGCATAGTAGAGGACTTGTAACAAAGTTACTAAACTAAAAACTTATAAAAATAAGTTTTAAACACATTTTAACCAAAATATCTAAACCTACTGTTTTAACTTCGAAAATAAAGTATTAATTGTATATTTTATAAAATACTACATGTCATGATGATCGTAGGCATATAAAGAACTCAAAAAACCGAGCTATAACGAAGAAAATACGCTATTTGCAAGTTTACGATAATTAATATATAAAAAGTGTTTTTATATAAGTAATTTTATAAAAATGGATTACTGTTCATCTCAGATACTTTTTGGAAAATACATTAGTTAGATAGAACTTTGAATTACAAAGACGTGCTCGAAAGAATCACAAAAATCGGAGTTAAAACGAATAAGATACGACGTTTACGAGTTTTACGCTAAATAAGTTTATAAAAATAAATTTATAAAAGTGTATGAACAGTAAAAAGTACTGTTCACCAAGGGACTAAAAATATAAAAATGTAATATTTTGATACATCTCTTTAACACAAAAGTGTGGACGTAACGAACGTACAAAACGGGCTTAAAACGAGAAAGTTACGCCGTTTTTACTAAAAAATATTTATAAACGTTTTTACTTTATAAATGTTATTTCTCAAACACAATTAGATGGTGATGTAGCTATATAGAATTATGTATGGTCTTAGTTATTCAAAGTACTTAGTACTCATACGACCTATACTTAATTAGGTTGCATTCGGACACTTACGTGACGCATTTTCTGATATACTTATTATCCATTCACTCAAGGTGAGTTTATAGCCTCACGTTTAACTTGTTTTACATATACTTTACAACTTTTGGGGTGAGAACATGTTTGTTACCAATTTCATTTACATGATTGTTTTAAATTCATTACATATGCATTTACAATTCGTTTTACAAACTGGTCTACATACTCAATTACTTATTTTGAGACGAAATACATTGCTTGTTTCACTCTATTTTTTAAAATAAGGACATTACTTTAATTTTACCCAAATGATTACGGATTAGCTTAAGCGGATTGAACTGTTAACTACGAGTTGGTAGGCGCGAGTTTTATAAAATAAATCTATTGGGATTGACAATCCCCGTTCGGGTGATTAGCTATCACTGGACAAACGAACGTTATACCATGTCGGAGCACGAATGGATTGGTGTCTACAGGGCCAACAACTACATACTCATGAACTCTTAAGGTGCCTTGAATAAAGTGACATACATATAAGTCTACGTCCCAGTTTCATGAACTCAGGGGTGCAATCGTAATCACACATGGTGACTATCGTATGGGATACAATGGTCATGCATACTTTACAAACGCTTTGTTCCAACTATACTCAACTTTTTATGACTATCGTATGGGATATAATAGTCATACATATCTTTGATTTAACATTCATGCATACATTTTGATGACTATTATAACGATTGAAATGGTCATATAATCTTTACAAATCTTTGATCCAACATTTACATTTATAAAAATCTATGAACTCACCAACTTTATGTTGACACTTTTAAGCATATTTTTCTCAGGTGAATTAGATGCTTGACATACATGATGTGCATTGGAGTCTAGACTATACAAGACTACATTCATGGATTTCTACAAACAAATCTCGTTGTATTATTTCAGTCTTACATTATTGATGCAAACTTTGGGATCAACGTTATAACAAATTCATATTTTGGTTAAATCAACGAGATCACTTTTCAAACGACTCATTTAGAGGTCGTTCTATCATATCTTGTGCAATGTACTTATGAGGTAACACTCCCGGACATAATTCCGCTGCGATCCAATTTGGGGGTGTTACAGGATTTATCATCTATACTCTCTAATAAAATAAGGTTTTGCACAACTCCTTTAAGCACAAAAATTAAATGACGCCATTAAAACTATTCCTTAAATAAACCATTTGTACAATAACCTAATGCATCTACTATAAACCAAAAAGTCACATACAAATTTTTTTATTAGAGATAATAATTCAAAAAGTTTTGCACAACTCCTTTAAGAACAAAAATTAAATGCCACCATTAAAACAATTCCTTAAATAAACAATTTGTACAATAGCCTAATGCACCATTTTTAATAAACCTTCCGGTTAGGCAAAATTAATGAGAGCCATGTAAAAGTAAGGCAAAATTAATGTTTTAATATGTTACATGTTTTGAAAAAGATAAGTCAAATAACAATCTTTTCAATTCATTTAATGTAATAATGTTGATGAGTAGTCAAATATTGTATTTTTTATAATTGTAGATTTCGGTTGAACTTTTCTATATTTTATTTTTAGGAATCATCTCCATAATCAATCAAGTTTAGGAAAGTTTTAAAACCTTACAACAATGAAACAACTCATTCAATACGTAATTATGATTATTATAATCAAAATTCGGTTCAAAATCGAAATTGATAAGCGTGAAACTGATTTTTGAAACACTTTCTATGTATACATAATGTATACATAATACAATGGTGTTGAAAAATTATTTAAGGTATGCTTTTGTTATTTTTAGTGACTATTTTGATTGATTTTGCGTGTTATTATTTTTAGCAACATGGAAATGATTCAAAAATTATTAACCAATAAATGGAAGATATGTTTTCATAATCTGTACACAGAAAACTCTTCTAAACAATCAAAAAACATTGATCGATTAAATATGGCAACATTCGAAGCAGGTTACATCAATGATTTGAATCCTGTGAAAGACAATATCACCTTGCGACTCTGAATTCTTCGTGTTTGGATGCAACCTGTTTATGGAAACAAGAGATCAAAAACCTAGAAATGATTGTATTCGATGAACATGTAAGTACCCATGTCTTTAAATTGGTTAAACTAAAGTTATTGTCTTTTGAATGTTTTATTCGATGTTATTAACATGTGTTTATTTTCTCAGAACACCAGGATGCAGGCACAAGTGAGGATGAAATTGGTTAACCAGTTTAAGGACCGTTTAAAGGAAGGAAGTGCCGTTAGACTGGAGGGATACAGTTTGGGTGAAATCCAACCTAAATTTCGTTTGGTTAACAAGGCTCTTCGCCTAAGCTTTTTGTCCAGCACAAAAGTGGAACCATGTCCTGATTTTAGTGGTTCTTTCTATGGTTTTGACTTTAGAGGGTGCAGATCTATAACTGATATGCAGCAAGAGGAGGATGACCAATTTGGTATGTAGGTATTTGAATAACAATGGTGTTTGCACTCTTAAGTAATTACGATATATGTTTTAATTTATAGTAGCATAATTATACTTTAATTTATGTGCAGGTTGTTTGCTAGAGAAGATGTGGAAAAATCATAAGATACGACAACGCGTATATCCACTGCATCTAAAAACTCTACCAAGGAAAGTTTTGTCAGTAAGAATCCTCCAAGGAACATCGCTGAATTGTTGGATGTCGCATAGGTACTTTTGTTACGTTTCATATACATATATCTAAAGCTTTGCTATTATCGTTTCAATGATTTTGAATTGGCATATTACACCTGCATGATTACTTTTTATAATGTTATTACTTTTTTTCCTACTAAAACTTGTTAATACAAATAATGTCTAAAAATGTTATTTTTATTTTTCGACCTCTCAACGTTTTGATAATAACAAAATGTAAAAACGTTTTCGATAAAATTAAACGTTTACAAATTATTAATCGTAAAATTCCATTTCTAAAATTAGTAATCACTTAAGGTATGAACAAACAAATATTTAAGCATGATTAGTGATCAAGAAAATATTTTTCTCTTATCCATTACATTTTTACAAAAGAATTTCACAAAATTAATTATACAAAATATTTTCTAATTAAAAGAAAAGTTTTATTAAAAACTTAAAATTTGAAATTCAAATTTTCCCCCTAAAATGGAAGGTTCCATACCATATACAACATTTCCCACAAAAAGACAAAAAAGGAGCGTAGTCTACTGGGCAGCCCCCTTATAGGCCTGGCGGCCCCCTTATATATCTGGGATCGCCGGAACCGCCGTCAGTGACCGTTGGATTTTCCTGCCTATAAATACTGCTCCATCCCTTGTAGAAAATTAAACCTCTTTACACGAAATTTTCAGATAACTTTCTCTCTTTAAAAATCTTCTTTCTCTCTCTAAATCTCATGATCACTAACATTCTTAGATCTTATTTCAAGTGATCTAATCTCTTCTTCTCATCTCTTCCATCTCATTCAAGTGCAAGAGAAGAACATTCGTATTCTCCAAGAAATGAATTGTTATTTAGTGGTCTCTCATCTTTTCTTCTAAGTATCAAATCTCTATTGCAATTATCTTGTGTATTTGTGTGATTCGGATTATGTGTAAATCCGATAGTGTAGATCTAGTGATTGTGTATTGATTGTGAAGTGGTAGATTGGTTCTAGCTAAGATTAGGACTCAACATTTAGCTTAGTGTCGAAAAATAACTTAAGCGATGTGTAAACGGCTTTCTCCGCCTAAAGGGAGCTTGTTGACATAGTGAAATCTCGAGTAGGATACTCGAGGAGTGGAGTAGAGCGAAGAGGTGCTTTGTAGCCGAACCACTATAAAATCTTGGCGTCTTGGTTTGATTGTTCCTTTCTTTATCTCTTCATATTATTGTCATTGTTATTTAGCTTTAGTTTAGATTGTTATATTGTTTGTTCATATTGTGAATTGGTTAAACATACAACTCGAATCTAAATATTTTGAAAGCTAACTTTTAAAACGTAAAACAAACCTGTAAACTATTCACCCCCCCCTTTTAGTTTCCACAATTGGTATCAGGAGCCAAGGTCACTCAAGATTTTTAAAATATACTGTATTTAAAGCTTGGATCAATCTATGGATTCCGACAAATATCTAGAAGGGTAATCTATGCAAAGACCACCACTTTTTAAAAGTGATAGTTTTATTTATTGGAAAAATAGATTCGAGACATATGTTAAATCAAAAGATCTAGATCTTTGGCATGTTATTGCCAACGGTGATTTTCAACCTATTGAACAAAATCCGAAAACCAAATTAGATGAGGTTATCCCTTTTGAAAAACAAAGTGATGATCTTAAAAAAAGATTTGGGAAAAATAACGAAGCTAAAATGGTTATTTATAATGCTTTGTCTAGAAAAGAATATAAAAGAATTTTCATGTGTAATACGACAAAAGAAATTTGGAAAACATTGTTAATCACCCATCAAGGTAATAGTCAAGTCAAAGATAATAAGATCGACCTTTTGGTTCAACAATATGAACAGTTCGTCATTTCCGAAGACGAATCTATAGATAGTGCTTTTGCTAGATTTAATACTATTATTACTAGTCTAAAAGCTGTTGATGAAGGTTACTCTAGCAAGAATTATGTTAGGAAGTTTCTTAAGGCTCTACATCCTAAATGGAGAGCAAATGTCACGGCGATTAAAGAGTTGAAAGACTTAACGTCACTATCTCTTGATGAACTCATCGGGAACCTCAAAGTTCACAAAATGATCATCAAGAAAGATTCTGAAATAGTCAAAGCAAAAGTTGAAAGGAAATCTCTTGCTTTAAAGCCTAAGAAAGAATCTAGTGATGAAGAGTGTTCGACTTCTGGAAGTAAAGACGAAGAATACGCCATGGCGGTAAGAGACTTCAAGAAGTTCTTTAAAAGAAGAGGTAGATTGGTGAGACAACCTCGGAACGACAAAAAGACGTTCCAAAGAAGCCGAGATGACAAAAACAGTAGAAGTGATAGAAAATGCTTTAGATACGGCGACCCGAATCATCTTATTGGAGAATGTCCAAAACCACCGAAATACAAGAACCAAATAGCATTTGTCGGAGGTTCTTGGAGTGATAGCGGTGAAGAAGATGATGAGAAAGTCAATAATGAAACGTGCCTAGTAGCTCAAGCATAAAGTAAGGTATGTTCCGAATCCTTCTACTTTAGTGATGAGAACTCGTCAATAGATGACTTAGTGCTAGATAATGAATATGACAAACTGTGCAAAAATGAGTTTAAAGATAATCACCAAAAACAAAAGATTAAAAGCCACTAGAAATAATTTAGAGAAAGAACTTAGCATTCTAAAGGAAAAAGTGTCTACACTCAAGAAAAACAAGGGAGTTGATCTCGAATGTGTAAAATGTCATATGCTTAAAATTGAGGATGAAAAACTCAAAAAGGAAGTGACTAGATTAAATAAATTTGAAAAGAGTACACAATGTCTAAATGAAATGTTAAGTAATCAAAAACCCTCTGGTGAAAAATTAGGTTTAGAATTTAATTCATTTGAAGCATCATCTAGTGGAACTAAAGAAATAAAATTTGTGAAAGCTTAGAAAAAGGCGTCTTCTGATGGAGGTCCCATAAATATGGGCGCCCCCCAAAGTGTTCAGGCAGCCCCCAAAACAATTATGGGACCGCCACCAGTTGGTACACCTGGATCTGAGAAACGTGTATCTTTTCAAAAATCTATTTTGGGTGCTAGACCAAAACACATAATAGTAAACAACGTCAAAGTTCCCGTTGCTAGTGATAATGAAGTCAAACAATTTTATAAGCCATTATCAAAACACGGAGTTGGATTTTTAAAACCTAATTTTAGATCAAAAACTCCACCACCTAGAAGAGTCATCAATAATTATCCTCGTCCTAAGACACTACAACCAAAAAGAAACATTGTTCGACAAAATCAACCACGTGGCTTTCCCGTAACTTGGAACAACTTCTCACGTAAGTTACATGCCATGGGAAACGTGTCTTCCATTTTCACATCCCAACCAATTGCATCAAATGCAAGGGATGTTTAGCACTAACAACTTTGGATCCATGAGATATTGGGGCCCAAATGTTTGAGGTGTTGCCTTATATAAATAGATATGCCATGGAGTCGACTTGGAACCCAATGAGTGGATAAAGGATAGCGGATGCTCCAAACACATGACGGGTAACCGAAAGCTCTTCACAAGCTACAAGGCATACAACGAAGCTAATGCTAGTTTTGGTAGTAATCTTCGCGGTAACATCATTGGCAAATGTACGATTTCGAATGACTCTTTCAAAATAGATAATGTAGAACATGTAGATAACTTAAAATTTAACTTGTTAAGTATAGGACAAATATTTGATAAAAAGTGTAGAGCAACTTTCTCTGAACATGATAGTAAAATCACTAAGGATGGTAAGGTCATAAGTAGAGGTATTAGGAAGAACGGCTTATATGTGATGAAATTAGAAAATAAGCCCAAAGACCAAATTTGTCTAGCAACGATTGATGAAAATTCCACGTTATGGCATAGGAGATTAGGTCACGCAAATATGCGTCTCATTCAATCGTTAGCATCTAAGGAATTAGTTAGAAACTTACCTAAGCTTTGATAAACACTTCTGTGATGCTTGTAAAATTGGAAAGCAAGCTCACGCTAGTCATAAGGCTATGAATATAGTATCAACGACTAGATGCTTAGAACTCCTTCATATAGATCTCTTCGGTCCATCCGCCGTACGGAGCTACGAAGGAAACCGCTACACCTTAGTCATAGTAGATGACTACTCTAGGTATACTTGGACTAGATTCCTTAAGGACAAAACCAAAGCCTTCGATCAATTCAAAATATTTAGTAAGAAAATTCAAAACCAATTAGGATGTACTATAGTGTCAATAAGAACCGACCACGGTAGGGAATTTGATAATGAGGTGCAATTTGGAGAATTTTGTAATGCCAATGGTATTACACATAACTTCTCGGCTCCACGCACTCCTCAATCAAATGGCATGGTCGAAAGGAAAAATAGGACACTTCAAGAAATGAGTAGGACTATGTTGAATGAGCAATCGTTACCATAAAAGTTTTGGTGTAACGCCGTAGATACTTCAACATACATTCTCAACCGAATCCTAATTAGAGCCATCCTAGGAAAAACACCTTATGAACTCTTGAGAGGTAGGAAACCTACTCTTGATTATTTTAGAGTGTTTGGAAGCAAGTGCTTCATTTTAAACACTAAAGACTACCTTACAAAGTTTGACCCAAAGTCATACGAAGGTATCTTTTTAGGTTACTCGCAAAATAGTAAAGCCTACATCATCCTTAACAAACATACTAGGAAAGTCGAAGAATCACTCAACGTGACATTCGATGAAACTCCTCCACCCTCTAAGACATCACCCTTGGTGGATGATGACTTAGATGAAGAAGAAGCAATTAAGGTTACCGAAAAGAAAAACCTAGAAAATGACATTGAGGATGAAACTTTAGAGATTGACGAAATAGTCAATATTAAGGAATCTAGGAACCATCCATTAGAAAATGTCATAGGAAACCTTAACCAAAGAACCCTTAGATCACAAGCCCAAAACCAAAGTAACTTCTTTTGTTTTATATCAACTATAGAACCTAAGAATGTGAATGAAGCCTTAACGGATGAAAGTTGGATAGTCGCTATGCAAGAAGAATTAAATCAATTCATTGCTAACGACGTTTGGGAGTTAGTTCCACAACCTAGGAATATGACAATCATAGGAACTAAGTGGGTGTTTAGAAATAAGTTAGACAAGAACGGTATTGTTTCTCGAAATAAGGCTAGGTTAGTTTCTCAAGGCTATAATCAACAAGAGGGCATCGATTATGATGAAACTTATGCCCCAGTTGCTAGACTTGAGTCAATTAGGATACTATTAGCTTATGCTTGTGCTTTAGATTTTAAGCTATTCCAAATGGATGTAAAAAGTGCATTCCTGAACGGTTTTATCAATGAGGAGGTATACGTGGCACAACCTCTAGGATTCATTGACTTTGAAAAACCGGATCATGTTTATAAACTAAAGAAAGCTTTATATGGTCTTAAACAAGCACCCAAAGCTTGGTACGATATATTAAAAGCTTTTATCATTAAACATGAATATAAAATAGGAATGGTAGATAACACTCTTTTTACTAAGAAGAAAAGTTCAAACCTCATCATCGTTCAAATATATGTCGACGACATTATATTCGGCTCGACTTGTCAAGACATGTGTGATGAATTTGCCAAAATCATGCATGACGAGTTCGAGATGAGCATGATGGGTGAACCAACTTCTTCATGACTACAAATAAAACAAATAGAGATGGTATTTTCCTTTAATACAAATCTAAATATATTAAGAAATTCTTAAGAAATTGGATTAGATGAATCTACCAATGAAAACACCCATGTCCTTCGATACAAACTACAAAAGACCAAAGTGTGAGTCGGTAGATAGCTACCATTTAGTATCGTAGGTTCTTTAATCAATCTAAATATATTAAAGAAATGCTTAAGAAATATGGCTTAGAAGAATCTAAACCAATGAAAACCCCCATGTTCTCCGATACCAAACTCATGAAAGACGAAGAGGGTGAGTCGGTAGATAGTACCAAGTATCGAGGCATGATAGGTAGTTTATTATACCTAACGGCAAGTAGGCCCGATATCATGTTTAGTGTCTGCCTTTGTGCCCGCTTCCAAGAGGATCCCAACATCTCCCACCTTGAAGCGGTTAAGCGTATCTTCCGATACATTAAAGGCACTACACACTTAGGATTATGGTATCCTAAAGGGACCGGCATAGAAATAGTAGTATATGCCGACTCTGATCATGCAGAAGATTATGTGGACCGAAAGAGCACTAGTGGTATTTGTACGTTTGTGGGATGTTGTTTGACATCTTGGTTCTCGAAGAAACAAACCGCTCTTGCTATATCCACTACCAAAGCCAAATACGTAAGCGTCGGAAAGGCATGTCAACAAGCACTATGGATGAAACAAGCTGTTATCGACTACGACGTTCGACTCGACAACGTCCCGATCATGTGCGATAATAAAGGCGCGATTGACCTTAGAAAAAACCCGATGCAACATTCTCGAACAAAACACATCGAAATTCGTCACCACTTTCTTCGTGATAATGTCTAGAAAGGACATATCTCAATCGAAAAAGTGCCATCCGTCGACAACATCGCCGACATTCTTACGAAACCCTTTAAACATGAATCATTTAACTATCTACGTCTTGGTTTAGGAATGATGGAACACATTCTATAAATCACATTAGTCCGTTTCGCCTTCTTCTTTCTCAATTCTAGTCCGTGTTCTATTCCGTGTCGTGACAACTTAAATACTTCATTTGAAGTACCTTAAACATTTTTAATTCGCGAAATACAAATGAAAATGTCACTACTCTTTGCAAAAATTTTCATCAAAACTAAGTCCAAAATGCCTCGTTGAGGGCGGCCCCCATATCCCCGACGCCCCCTAATATATTTGGGACCACCTGATAAATATGGGACCGCTAACAGCAGGCACCATATTTTACACTTAGTCAAAAAAAATTTCAAAAACAAAACCAAACACACCCCTTCTTCTCTGCAGCGACGAACATGACTAAAATAACCCAACAACTCAAAATCACCCATTAAAACACTAATTGAAGATAAAATCAACACCTACAATCATTCATAACATCATCAATTGTAAGTCATTTCATCTATTTTCTTTCCATTTGAGTCTAGGGTTCATGATGAACACAAAAATTAAAATTGGGGATTTTTCATTTTTCTTTCAATTTTGTACAACTAAGACTACTAGGATACAATGTATAACTAATATGCTCCCCGTAGATATAGGATTTGCATACATTTGTGATTTGTCAAAAATTGATTTCGAACCAAAACCCTAATTTTATTTTCAAATCACTCACGTTAGGAACATAATAAAATTGTTGTTATGCATTGTTAATACAACTCAAAAATGTTTTCAAACACATGCATAATGATCTCAAGAACAAATTTCGAGATACATAATTCATATTTATTTTTCGACATGTTTGGATGAGCAAAATCAAACTAAGGAGCGTTTGGATTAACTCTTAGGATTTTATGTTTTCGGTCGAGTTAATGGTTACTCCATATTTGTCACACTTAGGCACACACTAGAAATAATGTCAACACAACAATACAAGCAAATGATAATAAAATGTGACCTTAATATTTTCTTAATAGGTACTCATGCCTCGTAAATCTTCTGAAGACTATAAAAATACAAGACAATACGTTCCAATGATTTCCCATGAGTACTGTTCACCTATAAAATAAAAACTGGGAAACCTTAAAAGTCGCTACATTCATGAGGGTCGGGTGGTCTTTAATGACTTTGCGGATCTAAACTATGTTCGGTCTTTATTCAGTTTTGTAGAATTTGAGTATCTTCTTGAAATCAATGACTAAATTTGTCCTCGGTTCATACTTGAGTTTTCAGTCAATACCAACTAAACTACTCCGACGAAGGTCAAATGTTTGTCTAATTTGTGATTCAAAATCAATTCTTTTCTTATTCTCTTGAAGATTTTGCACAAATTCTTGACATACCTTGCGAGGGTGCTTGCGTCTTTACTGACAAATGATCACTTGACGAGTTGGCATATGGTGTCCCTACGGATGGTCCATATCGAACCAATCCTCCTTCTCTTGATGACATCACTTCGTCTATTCGAATTGATCGAGAAGGTCAAGTCGGTCACATTCGTCATAAGGAAGAAATTGATGTTCATGAATATCAAATTCTCTGTTTGGGGGGTAATCGGGACTATGTTCCCGCGTGTCTTTGTGTAACAACCTAAGTTTTACGACGCGTATGACGATCGCGAATTCGACGTCGTAATTATTATTTTATAAATTCGTGTGAGCGAACGTCGACATTTAAATTTTTATTTGACGTACATTATTATTTTCGTATTTTATTGAGAACGAAAATTTAAAAAATTATTTTTTTGACGTTTCACGAATCACCGTTTGATTGCGCGTTCGTTAATCGTTTCGAGCATCGTAAAATTTACGACGTGTCTCGTTAATGTTTTATTTTAGTAAACAAAAAAATTCGGACTCTGTCGTCTTGTTCATCGACTTGACCAAGACTCGCGTTTTATAAAAATTAGCACACTCACATTTTTATATACAAATGTCACTTTAAATAAAATGTTTTACAAGGATTTCGCAAGTAAATAAAAAAAAAGATGCATGCCTCCCCTAGCCCTCAATAGCCGATCGGCTATAGGCCTCCCAAAACACTCCACCAATTTTTAACTTTCAAGACATATAATCATTGTCTTGCACTTCCAAGACTTGGTTGCTTCTAGGACTAAATAAAGGTTATTCATATGCATCAAGATAAAACACATAGTATCAAAAAGGTTTTTGTTTCTCTCCTTCCTTCTCTCTTAGCCGATCGAAGCACACACACAAAAACACTAGGAGAAAACCCTCTTTTGATCTTGAAATCCATATTTAACAACACTCAAAAATGATTTAGAATAACCAAGAACCAAGTGCAAGTTGGTATCTTGCCTCCCTTCTTTTCTTTTGGTTCGTACGACCCACAAACACAAACACATTTAGTGTTTTGATTTTTCCAACTATCACATGACCCTTAGATGATGTTAACATAACCATCCATTGGAGAAAAACCCACATGCAATAAGGTTTATACAAGATTTAGATTTTGATTGAAACCAAGGAAGTTTGTTCAAGATTTGAAAAGAGGTTTAGGTAGGAAATAATAGTGGGAGTTTTGATTTTTCAAAAAAAAAGGGGTGAAGGTTGTTTGGTTCGGTTTGGGGTTCGAATCCGAGCAAGAGCACACAAGGGCGTGGGTTTATTTATTTGGGGTTCGATCTTATTATTGGATCAATCAAGTTATATTAATCCAAGGTATATTAGTCGGGTTATTTTTGAGCTTGGTTTGGTTTTGGTCTTGGGTTAGCCGCGGCATCAACAAAGGAACAAGGGAACGAGTCGAGTCCGGTCTATTTTCCATTAGCTCATTTGAGCCTTTGTAAGTACTCTTTTGTGATTGTTCCGATTGTTTTACGATATGAATTGATTTCGATGCATGCATGTGATGAAATAGGGAAAAACTTGCGTGGTTAGGTTAGATCATATGGTGAATCGATTACGCGATTTATGTGATGTTCATATGTCATTATAAACATGTTCTAGTTGGATTAAAAGCCTAAAAATGATTTTTAAAGTGTTTTATAAAATGTAAAAGTCAGCAGAAAGTTTGGCACGGTAAGCGAGGATCGAGATTTCATAAAATCTGATTTTGAACTTTAAAATATGATAAAGCTTACCTAGACGATCGTTTTGATATAAGATGGAGCTCCTAACTCCAAATAACGAAAAAGTTAGAGCGAAAACGAGATGTATATTTTCTTTGTAAAAAAAAACTCAGCACTTGTATAAAATAATGGTTGCTGTCAAGAAATTAGAAGCTCGTTTTGAGCACTTTCGAGTCCGTTTCGGCCTTCCGGCGAAACACGAAAGTTGCTCAGAATGATGTTTTACTTTGTCGCGAGGCTCGCTGATCTTAAAATCGAGTAATAACGGGTCAAAACCAATGGTCAAAGTCAGTGTTTTTACTAAAAATGTCAAAATTCCTGCAGAAACTTGTAGGGGCATTTTGGTCATTTTCTGTAGAGTTTCGGGTCTCAGCTAAAACTAAAAAGTTCTTCGGAATGTCGTTTTACATAAAATCTCTTCTTTGTTCGAATCGTGAAAATGAGATATAGCGGGTCGTTTGGAGCAGGTCAGAGTTGATAGCATATATGTGTAAAATGTGTATAAGAAGTCAAAGTCAAACAAAGTCTAGCGTTGACTTTCGAAAGTCAACGGGTTGATCCTAAACTTGTCGGGGATAATAAAAGTAACTAAACGTTATTATTAATACGAGTAAGACATTTTAAACTTAACAATTTATACGAACGGAGTAGATTCTAAAAATAGAAACTATTGTAACAATCGAAATATAATACCGATATGAGTAAATAATAATCAAAATGAATGTCGGTGGTTCAACGAGATAACTAAATATTATTATATAGATAATTGGATAACGAGACTTACTAAAAATAGTAACTTTCCGAGAATAGTAACTTTCCAAAGATAGAAAGTCTCCTAAAATATAAAGTTTTGATTAAGTTATGTGAAATATAAATGAAAGAATGATCGTAACCTAATATTGTAGGGTTTTAGGATCTAAAGCGCAAGTGGATTTCTCATCACATGTATGAAAATATATATACTATATATATATATATATATGATTTTGTTGATGCGATGAATGCATCGTTGATTATACTTTTCGACATAGTAATCGAGCGACGTAAATTATAGGTCGTGATCATGTTCGTTGATTTTCCGTGGGTTGTTTCGATTTCTTGATCTTCGGCTTCGATTAAGGTGAGTTCATAGCCTCGCTTTTAAGAGTTTTAAATGTTTTTAAACCCGCGAAGGGGATACTTGCTTGTTTTAAAAATGAGAACGCAACGTGTTTTGATGATAAATATGATTCCATTCACTATTGAGTATATGCCTTTTACTGTGTGACCGTTAGTTGCCTTGTTGATGGTGAACGCTAATGCATTAAATAGATCTATTGGGTTTGACAACCCTGTCCGGGGTCTGAATCAGTTGTGACCACCTTGTCAAACGAACATTTTGTGGTTAGTATTAGGAGATGTGGCATACTTCTCGGTCATGATTTCGTCCTACGAGATGAATGCGTTAAGTTTTGGTACACGGGCTCATTTAGTTGGAAATTAATATTTTTATAACTTGTTTTACGAGTAATGTTATATGTTTTGTTGAACCAAATATGCGTTCTAACTGTTATTTGTAAACCCTATGAATTCACTCAACGTTTTGTTGACGTTTTTAAGCATGTATCTCAGGTTAGGCATTGTTGATGGCATGGATGGGACGGAACGCGGATGTTAAGGACGGTGTCTCGGTGAAGTAATGACATAAACTAAACAAGTGTTTTAGAAATCAAGTCGTGTTGTGACTTTTAGAAATCAAATCTATAATGGTATTGGGACCTATGTAACTCTGATCTTTCTAATAAATGAAATTGTGTTTTATAAACGTACATTTGAACGTTTACTGTGACTCGTGTGCATGTATTATGAAGTAGCACCCCAAATGTTGTATTCCGCTGCGTATCGTAGTTTGGGGGTGTTACAGAGTGGTATCAGAGCACGAGTTATAGTGACCTAAGTCGTTTTACAAAACTTGGACTACAACTGTTTTCGGAAAATTTTCACGAGTCTTTCACCGTTGTCCGATATCCGCGCACGCATCGTTCCCAATCCTTATAAGCCTTATGTGTTATATTTGATTGCATATTATGTGCGTGACAAGTAGGACACACTTGATATAAGTAATGATTATATAAGCATATATATAGATGACATCCGTTCTATGATGAATGGTTATATATACGTAACTTGGTATTCGCATCTCGCGAAAAACTTAAAATTTTCCTTTTGCATTTAATGCAATGTCATAAAACCATCCTGATATGTGATGAGTATATTTTTTTACATATGATTAAAATTGTGTATGGTGGTTACTAATATAAGTACTTCTTTTCTTTTGTAGTATCATGGGAGAACCTCTGTCACCGGATCGCGTATTCGATTTCCCCGTAGACGAGCTGGAGCTGCACCTAGCCTACGATTTCTTTGCACCCGCACTGTTACCAGGGTATGCTGGCAACCCGAACAACAACAACGGGTGGTTTGAGGCGGATGACTACTTACTGGGAGAGCTTGAAGCTATGGTGGACGAGTAGATGGTCGTACCTGCTATTGAGGAGGATACTGAGCCAGTAGCTAAGGCAGAGGAGGAGCAGGTGATCACTCTCGTAGTTGATATAGCGGAGGGGCAGATGGATGCTCCAGGGATGGATATGGAGAAGGACCTGGCCGCGTTGTTCGGTGATAATGACTTCGAGGATGATGCCTCTGATGGGTTTGACGATAAGGAAGTCTGGGAGGTAAATGAGGATTGGCTGATGGCCCCTACCACACCACCTCCGATGCTAACGGTGCCCTCACCGAGTGTCTATGAGGTTGGAGGCCCATCTACTGCGGCTGCTGAGGGACCGTCTTTCCCTCACTCAGCCCCAAGACTCCTTGTACCCCCATTCGTGATTGAGGATTTGAGTACCCGTCTAGGTAACCTAGAGTACGGGCATGGGCAGCTGGTGTAGAGGGTTAACCAGGTGAGTGATGCAGAGGTAGCAGCTGGTGTTACCATTGGGGAGTTAGGCCCGAGGGTCTATGCGGTTGAGGGACATGTACAGGTGATAGTGTCCCAGATGGCCCATGCTGCAGGCAGATAGGAGCAGGTGGGTGCTCAGGTTGAGCAGGGCCAACAGACTGCGACCCAGAGAGATGAGATGATTGTTGAGTTGACTCAGCAAGTGCAGACCTTGCAGATAGATGTGCAACAGAGAGACACGCAGATCGAGCAGCTGCAAACTACAGTTACTAAGATGGGCAACCGGGAGAGCACAATGATGTGGTGCATTTTGGGATTGGAGAGACGGATTTCAACATTGGAGAGAAGACCACCAGGACCCCAGTAGTCCTATTAGTATTTTATTTTGATTTTTAGATTTGGTTATGACTATTGTATAGCCACTAAACTACTAGTGTCAGTTAGTGAGGTCATGCTGCCAGGTGTATTTTGGTTTTTGTAAACACCGCAGCCATTTGGATATGTTATGATTTATGTATTAGAAACTTAGAATAATCATGATTGGGATGTATCGGTCTTAGAATCGAAGACTTTGTAACTCTTGAGGGATTTTGGTTGTACGTGTACTACCCTCAGCACTGCTATTATTATGGTTATGAGATCAGGATTATCCTTTGATTATGAGTTTGTATGATTGTGGATGTTGATATATTATTGGGTAGTCTTGCTATTAGACTGACCTAATCCCGAGTGTGGAATGATTTCGGTTGGTAGATCCTTCGCATGTGTATGATATTATCTTGCATTATCCATGAGTGGGTACTATTTTGGAACTTGTTGTGACCATTGACCAAACCGTATCTAATGATGTTTTGTGAATTGATGATTCTAAAGCTGTGAATTGCAATAACGAGTTTGTGTGTTGAACAAAGGTCGTTGCGCGAATCATATTGACTAGCGTGTATAAATTGTTTGTGTAAACAATGGAAAAATGTGTCTACAAATTTCATAAACTGTCCCTATGGTGTTAACTAAATCTTCTTTCAAAATAATAATAATATATATAGGTATTTTCATTTTATAACATAATGTGTGTATGAATAAATCTTTTTTTAATAAGAATGAAAGGTGGTGCTATCTTCTTTTCTTTCTTTTGAAATAATCAGATTTTTACTCCTTGAAAAATTTTCTTGGAATTAAATTACGCATGTAGCGTATGGAAAAGAAACGTTTTGACGAGGAAGGACATGATGTCGTTTGGTCCTCAATTATGCATAACCTGATCAACTATGCATAATTTAGGAAGAACCACGTTATGTCGGATAAATCGTCACCATTAAAATGCTTGATAATTTAGATAAATGTTGGGTCAAGTTTCTAGAGGAAGAAAATATTTTTACCCTGTTACGGATCCTTATGCAAGTAACCCTATTTTTTTATCGACTGCATGGAGAGAGTCTCATGCGAGTCATTATGACCGAGTCATTCCGAAGGGAAAATACCAACGGTATTGTTCAGAACGAGTGTGTCTAGAAAGGAGTGAAGTATAGTTCGCGGTAATTAAAATCAGTGGTTGTTATGAAGACGTGTCAAGACCAAGTATAGTCGGTGTGCTAGTAAGCCATGGTAGAATTAAGCTACCAAGGGTGTAAGCCTGATACCGACATTGAGAAGGGATCTTCTTGGAGATGTAAAGATTCTTAAGGTGGGTGGAAGCTGAGATGGTTAGTCCCGAGGTTAAAAGTGAGAAATGAAGAAGACTTCTCCTACATTAGATGTATGATGCCTTTGATATATCAACTGGTGGCCATGAAGAAGACTTCTTTCCCCGAAATGGAATGTAGTGGTAGTATAGTTGCAAGTATACCTAATGTCGTCAAGGATTAGAATAAGGCGCTAAACGACACCTGATTTAAGGTTAGTGATCTTTACTCCTGGACGTAACGACTTTGTGTGCGTATGAAAAAGCGAAAAGATTGGAGATTCCAGCCAGATGGTAACATCCGTTTTCATCCTGGAGGAACGATCAAAGTAGCTAATGCCTTAAGCCGAACAGTATCAAAATAAGAATGTGTGTAATTATCTCGACTTGATAAGTTGAGTCATCTAGGATTTGAGACGATATGATAGAACCGAGTCGACTATGCTGGTCGCAGTGCATAAACATTGGAATTTTGATTTTCGTCGAACGAGCAACGAGCCCATGATGCTTAATTGTTTTCTTGATTGCTTTCAAATTGTCTTCCGACAATATATGTTTTCTAGCGGAATTACCGCCGCCAAATTATGTGAATTATGTGATTTATGTGCTATGTGCTTCTGAGTGATAATAAGCGCTTATGTCGCTTTAGTGTGGCCGTAATACGGCTTAAGACGTGAGGGAATGGGTATACTTACCCAAATGCAGACGGATATTGATTTGAGTTGTGCGCAAGCCTGATAGTCCCTTGTCAATTGTGGGTTGTCAACTCGCAAGCTTGACTATGGTTGGCCAAGATCTAGCCGTAAATTAGTCGAGATCATTCCCAAGAAGCTTGGCATCTGGAAAGCTCGGTATAATGAGCAATCTAAATGGTTGGGTATGAACCCGTGTGATAAGCATAACCATTGCCGAAGCTTTCCAATAAGTAAGCGCTGTTATTTTGCTAAAACTTACAGAAAACAAGCATGATTGTTGCTAAGCGTGATGATAAGCTAGGTAGAAATATTAAGTCATTTTAAAATGACGAATAAGCGAATATGTGCTTAATTGATTATGTGGTTATGTGTTAGTGCTACAATGCGTTTGATGGGGTCGTATGTACTCCAGACTGTTTTCACAACCGGTGACGCATCATTGAATAAGACCGGGAGGGCGATGTATGTCTTGGTTTTGGATAATGACGTATATTTTGGTTTTGATTTTTAACGTATGTTTTAGTTTTAGTTAGCGACGTATGTTTTGGTTTTGTGTAGCGGTGAGCGCTTTATTTTGTTGGAATGATTACCAAACTAAGATTTGGGTTGATCTTTCGTTTAAAAACGACGCGATTTATGTTTTTTCGGATATGTTTAGTGACATATTTTGTCTCTTATAATAAGAGCAGTTATAATTATATTTTCGATTTTGATGATATGAATTATCATTTGTTTCGTTGACTTCCATCCGGAATAGTCAGGACGAGATTATATCGAGTAATTTTCACGTTCGAGCGTGTGAGTCCATTCAATTGTGAGGAGGCCGTCTCACCGAAAGAGAAATTAAGGCGAAAAAAGAGGGCGAGCACCGGGACGGCGCTCCCTTAAGGTGGGTGGAATGTAACAACCCGAGTTTCACGACGCGTATGACGATCGCGAATTCGACGTCATAATTATTATTTTATAAATTCGTGTGAGCGAACATCGACATTTAAATTTTTATTTGTCGTAAATTATTATTTTGGTATTTTATTGAGAACGGAAATTTGAAATTTTTATTTTTTTGACGTTTCGCGAATCACCGTTTGACTGCGCGTTCGTTAATCGTTTCGAGCATCGTAAAATTTACGACGTGTCTCGTTAATGTTTTATTTTAGTAAACAAAAAAATTCGGACTCTGTCGTCTTGTTCATCGACTTGACCAAGACTCGTGTTTTATAAAAATTAGTACACTCACATTTTTATATACAAATGTCACTTTAAATAAAATGTTTTACAAGGATTTTGCAAGTAAATAAAAAAAAGATGCATGCCTCCCCTAGCCCTCAATAGCCGATCGGCTATAGGCCTCCCAAAACACTCCACCAATTTTTAACTTTCAAGACATATAATCATTGTCTTGCACTTCCAAGACTTGGTTGCTTTTAGGACTAAATAAAGGTTATTCATATGCATCAAGATAAAACACATAGTATCAAAAAGGTTTTTGTTTCTCTCCTTCCTTCTCTCTTAGCCGATCGAAGCACACACACAAAAACACTAGGAGAAAACCCTCTTTTGATCTTGAAATCCATATTTAACAACACTCAAAAATGATTTAGAATAACCAAGAACCAAGTGCAAGTTGGTATCTTGCCTCCCTTCTTTTCTTTTGGTTATTACGACCCACAAACACAACACATTTAGTGTTTTGAGTTTTCCAACTATCACATGACCCTTAGATGATGTTAACATAACCATCCATTGGAGAAAAACCCACATGCAATAAGGTTTATACAAGATTTAGATTTTGATTGAAACCAAGGAAGTTTGTTCAAGATTTGAAAAGAGGTTTAGGTAGGAAATAATAGTGGGAGTTTTGATTTTTCAAAAAAAAAGGGGTGAAGGTTGTTTGGTTCGGTTTGGGGTTCGAATCCGAGCAAGAGCACACAAGGGCGTGGGTTTATTTATTTGGGTTCGATCTTATTATTGGATCAATCAAGTTATATTAATCCAAGGTATATTAGTCGGGTTATTTT
>BQNB010093837.1:0-23376 GCA_026074375.1 Tanacetum coccineum
TAAAACTAATTATTATAGCAAATAAGCTCAAAACAGATAGTCTATAAGAGGAATACAAACATGTGGCTTCCTTTTTGGTATTTCCCTCCCTAAAATTTTTGGTATTTCCCTCTCCAAAATTTTTAAAAACCCCCCATAATTTAAAAGTATTTCCTTCCCCAAAATTTTTAAAACGCCTTTATATTTTTTTAGTAAATTTCAAATTCTCCCTCCACCTAAGTTTCTCACATTTCTCACCTATTACCAGTCACCAATCACAGCCACCAGTCACCATCCATCATTCACCAGTCACGTCACAGCCACCAGTCACCATCCACCATTCACTAATCACCAATCACAGCCACCAGTCACCATCCACTAGTCGCCGGTCCGGCCATCAACAATGGAGGGAGGTTCATTTAGATCTAAATTAGGTACTTTTTTAAATTAGGAAATCATTATGTGGTAATGTTAACTTATGCTTACTTTTCATTGTCAATTTTATTTGTTATACATTCAGTGGTATCTTGTTTGATTGTGTATACTTTGGTCTTTTCTAGAATAATGAGACAAACAACATAACAGAAAAGCATCTGTGTTGTATATCAGATAGTAGTTCTAATAATCTCATAGTGGGAAACAATTAGCAGCAGTAAATACCATATAAGCTTCCACCATGGAACATGAGTATCATTTTTTGTGAGGTTACAACTGGAAATAAGGCACTGTTTGGGTTAATGGGTTGTTTTGACATAGTCATTATGATCAAAGAGAATTTTAAGTACCACTACACTACCCACTATCCATTGTAATTATACACAAATGCTTTGATGCTTATATTGGTTTAATTTGTGACTTGTAGGATATATACGTTACCATTTGACCTCAACAATAGCATGGACAAGTCTTGGATGAGAACTAGTAGGACCAAGAAACAATATATTGATGGAGTAGAAGCGTTTATTAAGTATGCAGTACACAACTTGCAGAAGATGAGGAACATCGACCCACGAGGTAATAAACAACAGCTTATGATGCCATGTCCGTGTACCACATGTTTAAACCACATAGAGCATAAAGTGGAGGAAGTGCAGTTCCATTTATTCAAATACGGGATTGATCTAAGCTACACAAAATGGGATAAACATGGAGAAAAGGATGAGCAAGCAACAACTGCCCAAATACCTGTTAATGCTACAACAGAGTTTGTTGACGACACGGATTTCGACATGGATTTTGGTTCAGAAATTCCAACAGATGGCCTAGCAACAGTAGAAATGGTTAATGCTACAAAAGAAAGTTTTGATGAGGATGACCTTGCCAAGTTTCAAGAACTATTATTAGACGCGGAGAAGCCACTTTACAAAGGATGTCTGACTTCACAAAGTTGTCCGCAATAGTTTTAAACTACCAACTTGAAGGTAATATGAAGCTTCTGAATAAAGTTCTTTAACGACTTACTAGGATTGTTAAAAAAGATGCTACCGGGTTTGGTAACGAAATGGTTGAAAAAACTACAGAGCCCAAAAAATAATGAAATGATAGGACCAGATTACAAAAAGATACATGTATGTAGCAACAATTGCATTCTTTACTGGAAGGATAACAAGGAGTTGACTGTTTGTCCAACTTGTGGGATATCAAGATGTAAGGTGGATAATAAGACACATAAAGTGTACGAAAACATTATGGCAAATTAATATGGTACTTTCCAGTTATACCAAGACTGCAACAACTCTTTAAGTTAGAAAGTATTTCAAAAGATCTAAGATGGCACACAACAAGGAGGATAACAGATGGTGTTTTACGTCACCTCGCAGATTCACAGACATGGCGTACCATAGATGAAAAATTCCCCAAAATTGCTAAAGATCGCAAAGAAATCTACGGCTTAGAATACGCTGCTGGTTGGAGTCAACTCAGGACTAGGCATCACATGTTATGGCCAGTTGTTTATTCTGTCTATACAACCTTCCTCCATGTTGTGTAATGAAAAGAATGTTTATCAGTTTCGGTATTAATATCGGGATACCCATGAAATGATATCGATGTTTTTTTAGAACCGTTGGTTGATGATCGGCATACCTTATTCGAGAAAGGGGTTGATACATATGATGCTTCCACAAAAGAAAACTTTAATCTATGTGTCGTTATGTTATGGACGATAAACAATTACCCTGTACTTGGTACATTATGTGGCTGCCCATACAGTGGATTCAAAGGTTGTGTAGTATGTAGGAAAGATACACATTGTGTTAGACTTTTTGCCTTATCCAAGCAAAGTTGATCTCGGAACACAGAACGTTATCAACCATACAACCATCCGTTCAAAAGGCAAAAGAAGGCGTTTAATGGACAACAAGAATTCTAGCTTGCTCCAAATCCATTGACCAGGGAACAAATATAGAACGAGGTACAACATAATGAAAATAAGTGGGGAAAAGGAAAACAAACAAACAATAAGACCTCGGAAAACCAAGAAGAGTATAAAAAAAAAGACGAGAGGCAGAAGGTGGAATATTCCAAAAGCAGAAAAGGAAACAACAGAAGGTGAGGGTTGTTCAAACTAAGTAAATGAAGCATATTAGAAGAAATTCAACATTTGGTATCGAAAGCTAAGGTATTGGAGGCATAATTTTGTTCCACATTGTATTGACTTCATGCATGTAGAAAAGAATGTTTGTGAGAGTCTAGTCGGAACTTTGCTAAATGTTCCTGGAAAGAAAAAAGATGGAATGAATGCTCGATTGGATCTGGCAGAGTTGGGGATAAAACCAGAGTTGTTTGCTAGGCAAGAAGAAGATAAAACAACACTACCTCCAGCAGGTTACACATTAACGAATGCTGAAAAAGACATCTTTTGTGAAACGTTATCCAACATCAGGGTACCACAAGGCTATTATTCAAATTTCTCTAGTTTGGTCAGCCTAAAGGATATGAAGCTCATTGGCCTTAAATCGTATGACTATCACATGCTAATGCAAGAGTTTTTGCCTATTGTTATACGTTTAATCATGCACCCACCCACACGGTATGCTATTATCAGGTTTTGCTTTTTCTTTAAATTTATATGTATGAAATAATCAGCTTGCAAGAACTAGATAAGATGCAATTGGAACTTGTTGTGACACTGTGCCTACTCGAGAAGTTCTTTCCTCTGTCATTTTTTGATATTATGATACATTTGACTGTGCACCTAACTAGGGAGGTAAAATTATGTGGTCCCATATGCTTTCAGTGGATGTATCCCTTCGAAAGATGTATGAAGGTTATTAAAGGACATGTGCGAAACAAAAATAGACCAGAGGGATGCATTACTAAGGAGACTATCGCGGAAGAAACAATAGAGTTTTTAGCGAATATCATAAAACCATGAAAACTATTGGTATCCCACCTGATAAACATGTAACCAATGAAAATAAGGACGGAAAGCCATTGTCGGCCGGCAAATCAAGTGAAGTTTCCGGGGAAGTACTGCTTGTGTAAAAATATTACTACTGCAAGGAAAATAGTGTTGCTGATGATCTTCAAGGGAAATATACCAAGTGGTTAGTACTGCTTGTGTAAAAATATTACTACTGCAAGTACATAGTTAGTACTGCTAGTGAATATATTACTACTGCTGGGTTTAAGTTACTACTGTTGAGAGACGTTTCATATATCTTTTCGAATAAGGGTTTAAGTCATTCACTTGGTCGATTTCATTCTTACATACTCTCTCTAATCATAAACCCTAACTTAATTTCATCAATCATCATCAAAACCCAGCACCAATGGCACCTCTAACGTTCGCTGACACTCATAACATGGTCGCATATCTGTCCAAATCAGATGCTAGTGAAGGGTTTGATCAAATCTTGGATTTTCTCAACGTAAGTACAATCAGATATGCTTTAACCGTTAATCCCACCATATATGTGTCATGTATCAAGCAATTTTGGTCTACGCCAAAGTAAAGACATAAAATGCGTGGTTCATTACAAGGCCCAGAATTGAATGGCAAAAAGGTGTTTGTTTCAGAAGCAGTCATAAGAAGATATCTTCATTTGGAAGATGCTGAAGGGTTGAATGTCTGCCAAATAATGAGATTTTTGAAGAACTTGCCAGAATGGGGTATGAAAAACCTCCACCAAAGCTGACATTCTACAAGGCCTTCTTTGCTCCACAATGGAAGTTTCTAATCCACACCCTTATACAATGCCTGAGTGCCAAGAGGACTGCATGGAATGAATTTAGCAGTACCATGGCCTCTGCTGTCATCTGCCTAGCCACAGGCAGAAAATTCAATTTTTCAAAGTATATTTTTGACAGCATGGTCAGAAATGTGGACAGTTCAGCCAAGTTTCTGATGTATCCACGGTTTATACAAGTATTTTTGGACAATCAAGTGGATGATATGACCAGCCATCACACAAAGTATACATCCCCTGCTCTTACTCAGAAGGTGTTTGCAAATATGAGGAGAGTTGGTAAAGGATTTTCTGGGAATGAGACTCCTTTATTTGACACTATGCTGGTTCAACCTCAAACTCAAGCAGATGAAGATGTTGAGATGCATGTTGATGAAGAGCAACCAGCCACCACAAGTGCTCCTTCCACATCTGAACCACAAGACCAGCCATCCACACCTCATGATTCCCCTGAACAAGAACCTACTCACTCATCACCCCATGATTCACCTCTCACTGGTGTTAACCCACCTAGAAGTGAAGAGGGTAGTCTGCAACTAGCTAAATTGATGGCTTTGTGTACAAGTTTGCAGAGGAAGGTTGATGCTTTGGAGAAGGACAAGCTTGCTCAAGCTACTAAAATTTTAAGTTTAAAGAAGAGGGTTGAAATTCTAGAGAAAATGAGAAAGTCAAAACCCTCAGTTCTCAGAAGATTAAGAAAGATTAGTTCTGCAACTAGAGTGGAATCTTCAGTGGAAGCTAGTTTGGGTGCTGAGGAGAATGCATCTAAATAGGGGGAGATGATTTCTGATATTGATGCTGATGTTGAGATTTATTTGGTGGATGAGACTCAGAGGTTGGATGATGATCTGATTTTTGATACAACTGCTGATCTTGGTGGTGAAGAAGTAGTTGTGAAGCCAGCAAAAACTGGTGTTAGTGCTGCTCTTGATGTTGAAGTTAGTGCTGCTGAGCCTGCAGTTACTACTGTTAGTTCACTAGTTACTACTGATAGTGTAACTATTACTGCTGCTGAGCCTGTTAGTGCTGCTGCTAAGGAATTAACAGACAATGACATGACAATGGCTGAATTAAAGGCTTCTAAGCCTAAAGTGGTTACAATTGTCCCTATTTTAAACTCTGCTACAACAGTTACAACTACAAAACCAAAGGCTAAAGGGATTACTATTCAAGAGCCTTTAGTTACACAGAAAATAGCAGTTTCATTCATAAGTTCTTCCAAAGGCAAAGCAATAATGATTGAATCTAAAAAGCCAGTGAAAATAAAGGATCTATCTGCACATGATGAACAAGTTGCTAAAGATCTTCATGATAAGATTCAGGTTGAACTGGAAGAAGAAGCCAAAAGACAAGAAGAAGCTTCTATGGCTGCTCTTGCTGAATTATATGATGCTGTTCAAGCACAGATTGATGCTGATCAGGAATTAGTGCTAGATAGACTCTTGAAGAGCATGAAAAGTACACAGTTGAAGAGAGGGCAAGAATGCTAGCAGAATTCATTAAGAATAGGAAGAAATAGTTGGTAGTAGAAAGAGCTGAGGCTATCAGGAGCAAACCACCTACAAAGTCATAGTTAAGAAACCTAATGATGACTTATCTAAAGAATACAGGTATGTTTACTCATGCTCAACTGACGCATAGAGATTTTGAAGAGACTCAGGGTCTTTACAATAAGGAAAAGGAGTTGGTAGATACTTTTGTTCCTATTGGATCTGAAGAAGATGAAAGGAGGATTAAAGACCTGAACACTAAAGCTGAAGAGGAAAGCAGTAATAAAGATGTGGACAGTACAAATAAGAGAAAGAAAAGGATTAGGATGAAGAGGAGCTCTAAAAAGCAAAAGACTGATGTTGATCTTAAAGAGGAAGAACAACTAAAAACTTTTCTGAGTATAGTTCCTAATGAAGAAGAAGCAATTGATTATGAAGTTCTTGACAAGAGGTATCAAATTGTTGACTGGAAGTCTGAATTTTATCATAATGATAGATATGGAGAACCTCATGACTATTATAGAGTTTTTAGAGCTGATGGAAGTTCAAGATATATCAAGACTTTCACTGAAATGGTTTCAAGGTTTGATAGGATGGACTTTCTTGAGTTACATAGTCTAGTGATGCAGAGATTTGAAACAACAACTCCCAAGGGAATTGATCTAATTCTGTGGGGTGACTTAAAGACTATGTTTGAGGCAAATGCAGTTGATGAACTCTAGAAGAATCAAGAAGATTGGATTCTCAAAAGCTGGAATTTGTATGAAAACTGTGGAGTTCATATTTTGATGCTAGAAGATGGTACTAAGTTTCACATGCTAGCAAAAAGAAAGTATCCACTTACAAAAGAAACTCTTGAGAAGATGTTAGTTTTAAGATTGATAGCTGAATCTGAAAGTGAAGCTGCTTTTGACTTACTTAGGTTTATTCAGAAGCAGATAGATGAAATGTGAAGTAAAGATGTGTTTGGATAGACCCTCCTCATGATCAAGATGTTGCATATGAAGAAACATGATGATTGACAAGGTAAATATCAAGTTTAGGGGGGGATTGTTAGGATTTAAAGGATTCATATTAGTTTTGGAGTTTCTGTTGTTGGTTCAGAGTTACTACTGTTAGTTAAAGATTAGTGCTGCTAGTTGAAGATTTTGCTGCTGCTGACGTTTTGAAGAATTTACTCCAAGTAGTTAGTGCTGTTTGATTAAATATTAATAATGTCTTTGTAAGTTAGTATTGTTAGTATGTTAGTAATGTTTTGTATAAGTTAGTGCTGTTATGTATTAGTTAGTACTGCTTATCAGTTATGGATGAGATCGAATAGGAAGAGATAAGCTTTGATTAGTAATACATTTTGTAAACCTATTAGGGTTCCTTGGTGTATAAAAAGAGACCCTAGGGTATCGTATCAAATAAAGATCTCATTCATATAGTTGAATTCATAGTTAGAGCTTTAAGGTTATTTGTAAACCCTATCACTATTAAGAGTGATTGTATTAATATATTGGAGCTTTTTGTTATTCTTAATTGTCATTCGATTGTTACTGTTTCAATTATTCTTCTAAGTATTGAAGAGTAGATTCCGCATACTATTTAGTATTCACAAAGTTTCTATCATTGTTATTTTGGATTTATCCAAGGTAACATGCTCTTTACAAGCTAAAGAATCGATCTAGGATGGGTTCAACAGCAAATTAGACTCAAACTAATAGTCCTGACTCAAATTCAATGCAGTGAATATCAAATTAGACTCAAACTAGATAGACTATAAAATCCCATATCTAACCTCTCAAAATTATATAAGTTATCAGAAATGTGTGACCATATGTATCGAATTGTGACTACACTTAAATAATGTGTGACAAAATATGACTCTACTGATTTAGACACCTAAAAAATACATCATTGACCATATATAACATCTTGAATTTAGACACACAAACACTCAATGTGACTAATATCAAGGTTAATGATAACTGAGTTCACATTTTGCTATAAATAATAGTCACATGAATATTTCATAATGTGACTATTTTGAATGTATTGGTCACATATAATACCCTTTATATGTAGCCATAAACATAATTTAGATACACATTTGTGATATGGTGTGACTATTGTAAAGCCTATAGTCACATGATCATGCTAAAATTAAATGTGACTATACACATTAGGTTTTAGCAAGCAAACACACACTAAACTTTAGACACACATATTAACTTATGTGACCATATGTATCGAAAATTTGGTTAACTTAATCATGTATGTCTATGGTTTAGTGTGACCATATATGACATTTGGTCACAATGTTTAAGTGTGTGACATATATTTGTCACTTTTAAATGTATATCGTGACTAATGCTTCAAACTTTACTTTAGTTTCACAACATTTCAATTCCATTATGTGGCTAAATATTCAGCCAAAAAATAGCAGTCACTTTATAAATAATGTGTACAAACTTGACTATATGATTAGCCACATACACAATTACTTCATGTGACCATATATGGATTTTGGTCACACTGTTCAATTGTGTGACATATATTTGTCACATATGTATATTATAATAGTGTGACTAAGGTTTCAAACTTAATTGTTAATCTGCACTACGTCCCAAATTAAAGTGACTAAATAATCAATCAAAAATTAACCAGTCAAGTCTAGTCACATAAATTATTCAAGATGTGTGACAATGAAATTCTGAAATGGACACACAAAATGGTTCAAGTGTGGCGGTTTATTTATCCTGTACATTATCACATAAATATCTGACTGTGTGGCCGTTCAAAAAATAGCATGTGTGACCAAATCCACTTTTTGTACTAGTGAAAGGGATTGTTTGAAATAGAGATTACTATGTGTTTATTAATATTGTGTAAGTATAGGAAGTTGCTTATATATGCTCTAACTAACCTACTAATGTTTATTTTGATATTATGTTGTTTTAAAATGTAATATGGACTCGAGGATGGGAAAAAATGTGCCCTAGATGAAGGACGTGATTGAGATCTCTAGTGACCAAAACGAAGTCAAGAGAATGGAATTCACCCGAATACAAAGATACAGCAGGGAGTGGAGAAAAAAAGAACCTGAAGCTTTGGTCTCTCACAAAATGTACACTGAAGAAGATAATGATCGATATATTGCACAATGTTTTGTGAATGGTTTGTATGCATCAGATGGAGAGATCAATTTGGAAAAGAATGATAACTTAATCTCAAACGACTACGCAGTCAAACTTTGTCTTGAGTATGAGTTAGGAAAAGGGAAAGAAGTGGTTACAAAGGAATTGAAGTGGTGTTTACTACGTGGAAGTTTTACTTTGTTCAATTCATCATAAATCCTGAAGAAGACGAATTTGAGCCAAGATTAATTTTTGGAAGATCATTCTTGCGTTCTGCCAATACAGTAGTAAACTTCGGAGAAGGCACTATTACAATACAACCTGACTTTGACCCTTTTCTTTTAAGCAATGATGAAGAAGGTAACCCAAACCTTGATAACTTAGAAGAATTGCTTGACTTTAACATTAATGAGGTACCATAAACAGAGACCGATCTTCCATCATTGGTATGAAAAATGGGCAAAGGAAGTAGGAATAAAAAGAAAATATTAAAGAATATCATGTACTTTAATGGTGCTAGACCATCTTCATCCATTAGAACACCCTTAACCCAAGAGGAAGCGGAAAAGAGGGCACTTGCCCACAGTGTCAGTATGAGGTATGAAATGCTAGAAGAAGTGAGACCGGTAATAGAAACATTGGCCTATAGTGACAAATACAGAAAGTTGTTAGACGAAATCTAGGCCGACAAAGTCAAATTAGATGGAAAGAATAAACCCGAAGAAGAAAGAGCAATGGTGAAAGTGAAGGGCAGATGCTTAAGGAAAAGAAAGATCCAGGGGCATTTTTATTTCCAATTAGGTTGGAAGACCGAATCAATGAAAATGCTCTCGCTGATACAGGATCTGACACTAACACCATGCCATACAAAATCTACGAACAGCTGGGTAGAGATGATATCATGAAAGAAGAAAGAAACATAACAATGATTAACTATACAGAAGCTAAAGTAACTGGTCGGCTAGTAAATGTACTATGTCAAGTTGGATTCACCACTCTGTCTGCCAAGTTCTTGATTTTGGAAATACCTGTAGATCGGGACGCACCTATCGTAGTGGGTCGTGGATTCCTTGATACAATTGGAGCAACATGACATCCAAACATGAAAATTACTACTTTTGATGGGCTCACCGCCAAACCTTTAAGCAGCTAATCTAAAAAATCAGATTGCTCGAGTAGCAACTCAGATGACGAGTAAGATTATGTGATTGAGCAGGAAATGAAATGGACAACCAAATTCACAACTCAAGACCAATCGATACCAAAACAATACCAACCGCTAAAACAGAACCTAGAGTCAACCCCTTGAATCAGTAATAAACCCTTTCAGAAAAATCAACGTGTGGAAAAAGGCTGTAAGTTTCCTAGGATCACTCCCTGCTAAACTAAGAGATGTTGAATGGAAGCCCGATTACAAATTATGCTATTCTAATCCCGAGTTAGCGCCAACTGGGCAGTGGAAAACTGAGATTCGTTTGACCGATCCCTATGGAAATATCTACATGCATGCTTTTGTTACAAAACCCACAAAAAGGAAATTATCCAAATATCACAAATTGAGTGACATAATGTCACCAAACTGGTTCGTCGAGTAAACTTTGGAAGGAGGAATAAGGGAGAAAGAGTTTATGCACTCCCAAAATAATGTTTATCGTACTTTAATTTTACTTTTTGTCGTATGCATATCTAAATAAAATCAATTGTATTAAATCCATTATGGTTTATACTTGATGTACGGGGACTACCCCGATATTAATAAATGAAGATTTTGGTGGACTAATTTACATTTCAGTTATTATAATTAATTTCAAAAACATATATATAGAGAAAAAGGGCCAAGTTCGCCGTACTTAGTGGAAGTGCGCCGCACTTTTTAGACATTTCAGAAACAAAGCTTATAAAAGAAGCTTTCTATTCATTATAAATACCACACTCAAAAACATAGACACCACCGGGTTTCTAATCAAAATCAAAGAAAAGATTCTAAAAAACCACTCCACCAACTTCTTAATCATCCAAGGGTAATGTTTTACTTGATTCCTTACTATTCTTATCTATTATAATTATTGTTTAGAGTTTAATGAATTAAGTTTGAGAAAAATTATGACATTAAATGCCAATAGATTTTTTGAATAGGACTATGATTAATGCCTTGTTAGTTAAGATTAAGAGAGGCTATCAAAACCCTTGAATAAATCCAGGTTTAAACTATTTAGAATTAAGGTTTGGATTATGATAAAATCTAATTTAAGAAACTCGTTTGGTTAAAACAGAGTAAGAAGTGCCCGTTTTGTTTGAAAACCGCCGCACTTGCTGATTATTTTGAAAACCCTCACACGTGCATATAAGTACGCCGCACTTTTTATCACAGTAAGTAACAGAATGTCTGCAAGGTGATCAAAACATAACCAATAATGCTAAATCTTGTCTAACTTAATTATATATCATGTCTTTGGTTGATTTGTGATGTGTAGACTTTAGGAGCATATGATCTTGAGGTTGGGTCATCCTGTGCCAAACGCTCTAGAAATGTTAAAACCGTGGAAGAAGCATTACTTCTAGATGTTCACCACGAATTATTGGAATGGAGAGGTTGTAGTAGAAGAGTAAGTCCGCGTTATAACTCTAGGTTGCAACTTTGCTCCCAAAACTCATTTACTCGCCGCAAATCGTGGATTGGCAGTTGTTACACGAAATTGGTTGTGGGGACGAGATTGATTAAATGTTAAAAATTAGTTTAAAGGAAGCTCAAACCGAAGAGGAGGTATTCTTTTCTGTGGCTTGGGTAAGGGCTTTTGACATCCGTGAGCCTATCTACCTAGAACTTTTCCGTGAGTTCTATGCTACTTATGAGTTTGATGAAGTATGTACGGATAATGAATTACAGTCAAAGAAGATAATCAGTTTTCGACTAGGAGGATGTGCTCATAGTCTAACTTTGTTAGAATTTGCTAGGAGATTGGGATTGTATCATGTTGACGAATTGGAAGAAGAAGGTTTTGATACTTATTTTCAAGGAGGTTTGAGAAGTGATGAAAACTTTAATGCTAGAGAATATTGGGAAAGGATTAGCCTAGACAGGGACTTACATTTATCTAGGAGCTCAATCACTTCCGTTCGATTCCTGATTCTCAGAGTGTTGCATAAAATGATCACTTACGGATTATGTCAGATGACAACTGGATATGAGAAGATTCAAAGGAATACCTGTGTTGTTGATATGTTGAATAGACATCATAATGGGTATGGCAAATGTGGCTTGGTGATTGCAAAATGGATAAAAGGAAGGAGCTGGAAAGTCAGAAGGAAAGACAATCAGATTTGTTGTGGTCAGTTCATTTCAAAGATTTCTAGGAAGAGTAGAGTTTTGATTGAAGAGATAATATGTTCCCTAAGCACTCCGGTTTACTGCAGAGATTTTGACAGGACTACCCTGAGAGAGTTTATCGACTCTAGGTTAGAATTGATTCCTGATATCCGGTTGATGAATGATACCGAAGTTTGCCGCCCAAGAGTCAGAGAAATCAGCGAGATTCATGCAAGGATTTATATGAGCGTATGGGTAGCATGGAGATCAGACAGGAGGCGATAGAGAGGCTGGAGTACAGATAGGCAGATCATGGATAGGTACCAAAGGGTATCTTTGAGCACAGGTAGGAGTTTATAATGTTCCATTGTAGGGTGCTTACAACCCACCTGGTTATGCTCCGCCCCAATACGACCAATACTACTAGTAGTATTATCCACAACAACCACCACAACAGTAGCATGATGATGCAGAGGACGAGTAGTGTCGGATGACACAAGTTAGATATGTGATTGTGTGTGATTGGACACACGTGGTTCAAAAAAAAAAACAATATTATTATTAACATTAATGATGTGTAAATGCCTCTGTTGGCATTAAAACAATATTTTAAAACTTATTAATTAATTAGACTAATTATTATTGTTGACCCATAGTATGTCCCGACCCATTTCTACGAATATGGGCCAATCCATTTACTATCGCTACTGGGCCAGCGGGTCGTGGTCCTCAGGACCACGTCTGGGCCGCGGGTCGCTAGAACATAGCGCCAGCATGCGCTGTCGTTAACCAAGGAGTCATTACTTTAATTAATATGACTGTTACTTATCCCATAATTAATATGACTGTTACTTATCCCATAATTAATATGACCGTTACTTATGAGATAATTAATGTATATCGGTTATATTAATTATGGACACGAAAGGTCTTAGGGTTTGACCCCTATATAAGGAGACCCTCGTCTTCCATTCACAGGTATGTTCTACGCTCTAAGAACCCTAAACACTCTCCATACCAATAATCACCGATTATAACCATAAACCGATTACTTACTCTCACGCCGGAGTCTAATCATGGGAGACAATCCCACGGTAAGCCTAACGGTGCTTTCTCTCTTAGTGCGCAGGTCTCACAATCAAGATTCACTTGGTGCAAGAGCCGGAGCCAAGCAACCCGAATTATGCCTAATTCGGGCCTGATCTAGGTACATCCAACTTTTGTATCAACAATTAATGTTGATCTTTATCTTTTAGCTGAACGTTAAATATTATTTGACTAATCTTCAATCAGCATTAATGTTATTCCAGCTTTGTCTTGTAGATCCTCCATCTTTAATATGTTTTGTCATAATCGACTCACAGTATAATTCCTAACAGAGAATCTATTTGTAAAAACTAAAGAATCGTTATAAGCTCAGATTGTTTAGATCTTATATCTAGGATTAACAATAACATTGAACATAGAATATGTATAGCGGAATTAACATAAGAACAATGATATTCAACAAGGTGTTTCTTCATTAATAACCAAACGTTCCTAACATCCCCAATTCTAGATGATCAATTCTAGAACGTGTTATCTAAACTATAACAAGGAATCAAAGATCCTTGAGGCTGAAACACACAAATTCTAGGCGTCTCCTTAGAGGACTTGACTCCTAGAACACACACACTTTTCTGGTGTTTACATCTTTGACATACAGAAAACTATATGACCTATATCTCTTTATATACTAGAGATATTAGGTTGTATAGTTTTCTGTGTATCAAAGATGTAAACACCAGAAAAGTGTGTGTGTTCTAGGAGTCAAGTCCCGTAAGGAGACGCCTAGAATTTGTGTGTTTCAGCCTCAAGGATCTTTGATTCCTTGTTATAGTTTAGATAACACGTTCTAGAATTGATCATCTAGAATTGGGGCTGTTAGGAACGTTTGTTTATTAATGAAGAAACACCTTGTTGAATATCATTGTTCTTATGTTAATTCCGCTATACATATTCTATGTTCAATGTTATTGTTAATCCTAGATATAAGATCTAAACAATCTGAGCTTATAACGATTCTTTAGTTTTCATAATTGGTATCAGAACCTCGTAGCTCGATATCTAGGATCACAATGTTTGTTTTGAAGTCGTGTTCTTGATGAAAAGGAAGTAATGAATCTCTGTTTGGTGTATTGGTGATTTTGGTGAAGTTAGGGTTTTTGCAACACTTTAAAAGTGTCGTCTTTATACTTAAAAAAAAGACGACTATGATTATTTTTGTTTGAAGTCGAGTTTGGTGAATATTAAGGTTTATTCACAAAACCCTAAATCTGGTTACGTTTTTGGCAAGACCTAATTCGACAAACAGGAAAAGATTCAAAGGTTATCTGGTGTTCGTTTGTTTGAAGGAGCAGAAAAGTTTCTTTTTTGTTAAAACTACAAGGTAATCAATAACAAAAAGTTTTGGTGATCATGTTCGTTGAGTTATTGTATCAAGGACAACAAAGGTATATCGTTACTGCTTGTGTACTTATTGTTGCTCGAATATGATTAAAACTGCTCATTGGTTGATTAGTGATGTCAAGGTTTGTTAGTACTGCTAGAATTTAGTAGTTACTACTGTTGGTTTATTGGTTCAGTATTATTGTTGCTAAGGTATTTAAAAGCAGTTAATACTGCTTGAATACACGTTAATACTGCCAATAATATGTTAATACTGCCAAGCATTTATATTTGTGTTGATGTCCATAAAAAGGTTTTCTGGTTCGTGTTTGGCGTTGAGACTGTTGGATATGGATGTGATCTTATTGGATGCTTTATGATTATGGTACTCATTGGAAACAAGTTTTTGCTGCCTAGACGATTCAAAGGAAGCGTATTTGGTATGATTATTGATCATTCATGGTTAACAGGTTCGTTTATACTGTTTGGTTTAAGGGGAAGAGTTAATACTGGTGGTTAGAAGTTTATAATGCTAGTTGAGTGTTTGTACTGCTAGCTTATTGTTTATACTGCCAGTTCTGGCAGATATCGGACAACACACAGATATGCGATCTCGGACAAAACAGTGAAACATATTTATTTAATTTTTGATTTTAAATGTTCTTAAAAGATTAAAGGCTCATATTTATTTGAATTAATTGGTTACGAAGAAGATGGTTTATTACTTATTTGACGATGAAGTGGAATTGTTTGTGCTCGTGTTTTTATTATATCTTAAAGTGGGTGTTAGACTTTGAAGATAACTTGTTCGTACTTAGAAACGATGTGGCGAAGACTTGATGAATCTAGCAAAGGTGTGTCATCTAACTTATGGTTCTCGATGCTCACATTTCCTATCACTTTGGATATGTGTCTCATGGAAGATGAGGATTTTTGTCAAGAGGTTGCGATCTACTTATATTTCACAGATTTATTTATAAGTTCGACGTCACGTGGATAGTACAAGATATAAGACACAAGTTTGGGTTGTTCTACTTCTACATCAAGTTCGTTATACTTAGTTTTCTTCATCAGTAATCATTACATAGAGCCTACAGAATTTGAAGATTCAAGAAATGGTTAACATATGGGTTTCAGGGGAAGCTTAATGTTAAAATGTTTAACCATTTACATGCATCATCGAGGTGAAGGTTTTTACTACTGCTAGTCATTATTACTACTGCTAGTGTGAGTTTCTGCTACTCAAGTTCATTTTTCTTATTGTGCTTAATGGTGGGTAATTTGAGGAGATAGAAGGCTTGGATTAGAAGTGTGATATTGGTTTGTAGTGGTCAAGATCAAAGTTGCATTCATTCATAAGTCCCTTATTGGATTATGACAAAAAGGGGAAGAACTTACAAAGAAGATGGCAACTATACAGATCTCGGTGGAATTGCATGGATCCTTATTCTTTCATATATATATTGAGCTTCAGGGAAAGTTTGTGCTTATTTTGGTTTTGGTCATTATCAACTAGGGGAAGATTGTTAGGAATTATATTTAAGTTGATAAGACAAAACATATGAAAGATGAATGACTTAAAAGGCAAAGGAAGAATCTTGAAAAGCTGAATATTTTAAAAAGATTATCTAAAGATAAACATAAATGTTAAAAAAGATTTATTAAATCTTTATTTGTATCTATCCTTTGTAAACCTAATAACTCTAGTAATAAAGAGAGTTATAGAGTCGTATAGTTCTTTCTGGTGTACAAAGATGTTACACCAGAAAAGTGTGTGTGTTCTAGGAGTCAAGTTCTCTAAGGAGACGCCTAAAATTTATGTGTTTCAGCCTCAAGGATCTTTGATTCCTTGTTATAGTTTAGATAACACGTTCTAGAATTGATCATCTAGAATTGGGGCTGTTAGGAACGTTTGGTTATTAATGAAGAAACACCTTGTTGAATATCATTGTTCTTATGTTAATTCCGCTATACATATTCTATGTTAAATGTTATTGTTAATCCTAGATATAAGATCTAAACAATCTGAGCTTATAACGATTCTTTCTTTTTCACAGATCATAAGAGTCTTCAGCATATCTTTAGTTAAAAAGAGTTGAATATGCAACAGCGTCGCTGGATAGAGTTGTTTAGGTATTATGACTGTGAGATTCACTACCATCCTGGTAAGGCGAATGTGGTGGCTGATGCACTAAGTAGGAAAGAAAGAATAAAACCTACGAGAGTTAGAGCTATGAATATGATCCTTTAGTTGAGTATCAAGGATAGGATACTAACAGCTCAGAAGGAGGCTATGGATGAGTCTGTAGGATTGCAAAAAGGTTTGGATGAGATGATAGAATAGAGAAGTGATGGGGCTTTGTACTACCTGGATTGAATATGGGTACCTTTGAAGGGTGATGTAAGAACCCTAATAATGGATGAAGCCCATAAGTCAAAGTACTCTGTAGACCCAAGAGCTAATAAGATGTATTATGACCTTAGAGATAGGTATTGGTGGCCTGGTATGAAGAAGGACATAGCTATGTGTATTAGTAAGTGTTTGACTTGTTTGAAGGTTAAGGCTGAGCATCAAAGACCATCTGGCTTGCTCCAGCAACCTAAGATTCCCATATGGAAATGGGAGGGAATAGCTATGGATTTTGTGACTAAGTTACCTAGGACTAGTAGTGGGCATGACACAATCTGGGTCATTGTGGACCGGTTGACTAAGTCTGCTCATTTTCTACCTATGCGTGAGGATTATAAGATGGATAGATTGGCTAGATTGTATTTGAATGAGATAGTTGCTAGACATGGTGTGTTGATCTCGATCATATCAGATCGTGATAGTCATTTCAAATCAAGGTTTTGGCAGTCAATGCAAGAGGCATTAGGAACTCGTTTAGACATGAGTACGGCTTATCACCCTCAGACCGATGGTCAGAGTGAATGTACTATTCAGACTTTGGAAGACATGCTTAGAGTGTGCGTCTTGGACTTTGGAGGAAGTTGGGATGTTCATCTTCTGTTGGTTGAGTTTTCGTACAACAATAGTTATCATTCTAGTATGAGATGTGCTCCGTTTGAGGCATTGTATGGTAGAAAGTTTCGTTCGCCAATTATGTGGGCTGAGGTTGGAAAAGGTCAGTTGATAGGACCTGAGTTAGTGCATGAGACTACTGAGAAGATCTCGCAGATTTAGGATAGACTTAAGGTTGCGCGTGATCGTCAGAAAAGTTATGCTGATAGGAGGAGAAAGCCTCTAGAGTTTAGTGTAGGTGACTATGTTTTGCTCAAAGTGTCACCTTGGAAAGGTGTGGTACGCTTTGGGAAGAAAAGGAAACTAGCTTATAGATTTGTTGGACCTTTTGAGCTAATTGAGAAAGTAGGCCCCGTAGCCTATAGGTTAGATTTGCCTGAGGAATTAGATGATGTTCATGACACGTTCTACGTGTCAAACCTTAAGAAGTGTTTGGTTTATCCAACACTGCAAGTGCCCTTAGATGAGATCCAAGTTGATGCCAAGTTAAATTTTGTGGAAGAGCCTATGGAGATTTTAGAGAAAGAGTTTAAGAAGTTAAAGCGGAGTAGAATTGCCATCGTCAAGGTTCGGTGGAATTCGAAACGTGGTCCTGAATTCACGTGGGAACGTGAAGATCAAATGAAATTGAAGTACCCGCATTTGTTTAGTGATGTTAGTAGCTGAATTTCAGGGTCAAAATTCTTTTAAGGGGGTAGAATGTAACCTTTGCCCATTTTGTGTTCTGAATATTTTATTTTTAGTCCTTTGACTATTTGACGTTTGTCAGTATATTCAGATTTTGTACCGTGTTGACGGTGGTGATTTTATTGAGAATTGTGGTAGTTATGGTCTATTGTGAATAATAGTCCTTTTTTAGAGGTTATTATTATGTTATTTGCATTCTGGGTGGTTGACCCGTGAATTCTGAGAAAATGCCGAAAAACGAGTCCTGACGCGTCCATTAATGTCCAAATGAGTTTTGAAGGGTTTCAAGTGTAAATATGTCGTGTAAATACTCTAGGTTAATGGAAAAGTATTTTTGAAGTGAATAAAAATGCTAATCAACTTTGGGGAACAATTTACGGTTATGTTTTACGAGCTTTTAAGTAATCCCGACACAAAAATGACACCCCGAACCCCCCCTTGGATACCATGACCGGTTCAAGTCTCATAGGAGACAAGGATGCCATATTTTTAGCTAAAATGTTCCCACTTATACACATATATTCCATTTTACAACCAACATCTCATTCATTCTCTCATTTTAGTTTTCAAAAAAAAAACACACTCGTAAGTGTATGTGTGTGTGTGTGTGTTCGTCTGCCACCAACCACCACAAACCACCATAGATTTTCTAACTTTGATCAAGAATGTGATATTCCGGGTTGATACGAGTATTTGGGTATTCATTTAAACAACGTTTGGGTTGTCTGGTTTGTGTCAAAATCTATATTTTTGTATATTTTCTTGTAAATTTCCAAATTTAAATTTCGTTTGTCCTATTGGGTTTATATTGATGCATAGATGTTAGTTGTACAAGTTGATCGTCGTAAAAATCAATTTTGTAAACGAAATGAATAAAAGGGTACGTTTAGGGTTCGAATAAAAAGAAACAAGGATAAGGTTTTATTAGTTTTGATATTGTGGTTGAGATGGTTGAGAAACATATATTGCTAGATAGCTTATTTTGTATAATAGTTTGTATAGCATATTTTGTGGGCTTTTCATGGCTTATTTTGAGCTTATGTGCTCACGTCCTACTTTAAAATCACAAGGGAAGTGATTTTTATTATTTTCGTGATATGGCGTATGTTCGTGGATTATTTTTATAGCTTATGGTAGTAACCAAATACTATACGTAGCGTACTAGCTTATTTTTAAGCTTACGGACTTGATTTTTAAGCTCTTAGGCTCACGGCCCAATAAGCACAAATAAGCCGTGGCTTATTTGTTGGCTTAATGTAGTCTGGATTATTTTATACTTATTAGTATGAGCTTATGTATATAAATGGACCTTAGTTTTTGTGGTCTTATGGGATCGAATTTGAACGTATAAATACTTATTGGACCACTTGTGGGCCTTAAAGCCCAATAAGATGATATTTAGTCATTTTAAAGAATTTTTTGAACGAACTTTTGAAAGTTAATATCTTTAACAAGTGAGTATGAGCATAATATTGAGAGGAAAAATGTATTAATAAACGTTAAAGATTGAGATCTGGAATTTGTCAAAAAAAGTGGTCGAAATGGTGATAAAAATAATGAAAATAAAGTTTAAAACACCTTAGGGGGGGGGGGGGGGGGGGGAGGGAAAGGGGAAAAAACGTTATATAAACATATGGGTCTGTCCAATTTTGGTAAAAAGCTTTGATACTTAGAAAGTTTACTTAAGAAACAATGATTTTGGTTTTAAATAATAAAATAATTAATTTAAGTATTTTTTAGATTATTAATAAAATTCACTAAAAGCGAAAAATAAATTTTTTCTCAGAAACTTCACTAATATGTTTATTATGAAGTAAACATTTTCATATTACAACCATATTATGATTAGTTTATTGGAGTAACAAAAGGAGACCGCATGGACTTATCGAGATATATTTATAATTATTTATTATAAATATTTACTTATATTACTTAGCTATTTTCTTTAAATAGTATAACTATGTATCGTTGGTATATCGGATTGATAAAATATTTTGGGATGAGGCGTCAAACATCACACCACTAAATTATTATGGGTAATTGTACAACGCATCTAGCCTCTATGCATCAAACGTGAAGACTGTTTTGGAAATAATTAATTTAATGAGACATTAATTGGACTAGGTCGTGTGCGAACGTCGTTGCATTTGCTTGTGTGATTGAGATTTGGTTGCTTAAGACTTGCTTGAGGTGAGTTCTCGTAGCCCATTTTTCTACTGTTTTTCCAATGGGGGGAAATGATACTCAAATGTGTTTTGAACTATTTTGAAATGAACTGTGTGAAATGTGATTTTGTTTTTGGGACAAGATATGTGCTTATGACTGCTATGTGAATATTATGTGTTGCATGATTGTTTGGATCGGAAGGGTATGCCTATCCTAGTATTTGTGTGGTTATTGGATCGGCTGGGTATGCCTACCCTAGTATGTGTGAGGTCCTACCCTAATCTAGTGCTCTAGTTGGTAGGCCTTTTAGGTGTGTAAGTGACATATTTGCTATCGGACTAGCGGTGATGCTAGGATGGTTCAACTAGCGGGTAAGCTAGGTTGAGTTTTACATGATTAGCGAGGATGCTAAGTCATGGGTGCTTGTCATATATTCACTGTCATATTGCACTTTTGTCCCCTGTTTTGAGATATTGGCACAACTTTTGGGTTTAAGGTCAAACCTACGAGCTCACCAACATTTTTGTTGACATTTTCAAGTATCATTTTCAGGTGAAGTGAAAGATGAATAGTTGGTAATATGTGATAAAAGGCTTAGGAGTATCCCGTGTAGATTTTTCATGTGAAGCCTTGCTTATTTAATTGTTTGGATATTAGTATTTGGAAGTTTTGGTTTAAGTTTGGATTTAGACCCCTCTTTGGGCATTTGAAATATGTAAGAGATTTTGGATTTGGTTGTGATTTGGGACATCACTCGAGTTTGTTCGAGATGGATGGTCTTCGTAAAACTAGAAGTTTATGCATTGTAGTTTTCTCTATATTGTATCTTGTGTTATGATTGATCATTATGTTGCATTCCTGAGTTTTCGCCATTGTCAGGGTGTGACAAAACTACATCAACCATAGAGGACATGTTTGAGCATTCTGAACAAGTGCTTAACTGGGAAAGCCTCGGGAGTTGACAGAGCAAGGTAACCGATAGTGTTTGAGCATTCTGTGAGGACTAGTCAACTCAGAAAATGTTTATTTTGAAAATCTTATTTGGGAAGACTTTAAATTCCAAATTAACGACAAAAGGAAAAAGGCCACTAAACAAGAAAGACTACCTTATCCTAGATTCACCAAAATCATCATCCAACACATTTTTTCTGAAAATGCAAACCTTAACAAACGTTCAGACTCGGTGCCTCATAAGATAGGTGAAGAAGAACTTGTGGAGAAGCTAAAGTTTGTAGCTAAGGGAGAACCGAAAGGTACGCCTACATTCGGAATGCCTATTCCAGAGGCAATGATGAGTAGGGAAATCAAGGAGTCTGTAGCTTATCTTGACTATTTGGCTAAGTATCCAAATGCGCAGTCTGGAACTCTCACTTAAGGAATGGGTCAAGGTAAAGGATATATGCGCAAAGGTGACATGGAGATAAATGTTCCTAAACGCAAGAAGAAGAAATCTAAAGTTCCCATGAAACAACGAATAATTACAATTGCTGTTAATCTGCTAGAAGACCTTGATAAGGCTTTAGAGTTAGCTGCACAAATCAATCTGGAAGAATACCAGAAACAAGAAAAGGAACAAAGAAACAAAGCAAGACATGCTACCTTAGTGCTTGAAAATGATGTGAACAAGCAAGTAGATGAAGCATGTGTTGCCCAGATGAAGCTCAAGCTTAAAGCTCAAAAACAAGTATCACCTGAAGAACAACTACTTTTGAATTTAAAGCAAGGAGCAAATGAAAGCAAGAAGCAAAGGATTCTAGAAGAAATCATAAAGGCTCCAGGAGAAGGCGCATGTGCAGTACCAGGTTCTCCATATCATAGTGACTCTTCTGATAATTCTATCTGAGATTCCACTGATGATGACAAGTGATGTGTGTTTTGCAAGCTTTAAATTTATAATACTAGAAATACCGATTTTTACTAAGAACACAACACGCGTAAGTATACCCTTCCGTGTATAGTATAGTTTAGGTAAGTCCATGTCATCCTAAGAGAATTGAAGTTTTTATAGTTTGTAATCAAGGTGCTAAGGCTAAAATGATTGTCGCTTATCAATTTAATCAAAACGAGCATATATTAAATATTGTAAAGAAAGCGATGAAGAGATGATGAAAGCAAGGAATTCAAGTATGTTTGTTTAGACAATGATCACTAAGATATAAAAGTGTTTAGGATAGTTTTTACAAGTTTAGAGAATAAAGATATCACAAGTTACAAATCCTTTCGGCCTTTAATTGTAACAAGTGAATATATCGATTAATAACAACAAATCTTTTTGACCTTTATAAGTTATTATAACCAATATATATTGTGGAATGATAAAATAATGATTTATAAAGTACCCTTTCGGCCTATATACTTAGTCAAATCATGTTTAACCATTTCAATAAACACATATCCAAACACTACATATCAAAGATCACAAAATGCCCAAACAAACACAAGATCACTGCTTCATAATCAAACAAGTAATACACATATTAAACTCATAAAATTCAAAATCATTCATTATTAAAAGATAAAGGAAACGATACCACAGTTAAAAGATCAAAGGTGGCAATTACAAGCTTTTCTACCCAAAAACTATTATCAATAACCCAGACTATTGATTCTTATTATCCCAAACCCTTAAGGTGTTGTCACCACACTTGTAGGATCAAGAAATAACAAGCCAAGATCGTCCAGCATGGCTGCGATTGATTGGAAGTATGATCAAGGGTGAATTTGGTGTAGATTTTACCCTTAAGACTTTGATTCTTTTTCTTATGGATTATGTGTGTATAATCTGAGATTAGGGTTGTATTTACAGGGTTTTAGGCTGCCAAAAACATGGAGAGTAAGGGTAGGGGGTGATAAGTGTAAAATATACATATCCGTTAACACCAAAAATGACCCTAAATGACCCAAAACAGACTAAAAATGGCAAAGATATGCTTGTTTTTGTGTTTTGTGTGTGCAGATATGGATATATCAAAAATCATACGAAAAC
>BQNB010093838.1:0-26267 GCA_026074375.1 Tanacetum coccineum
ATGATAGTGTCACCCAGTTTATAGTCACCATAGCCAACGATTGCTGCATATTCATCGTTGCGAAATCGCACAGTACCAATGAACTTTTCTATAAAGTTTATAAGCCGCGCACGATCACCGGTCATATGTCTTGAACATCCAGAATCCAGATACCATAGAACAATTTGTACTACCTGCGATAACACAAACATTCACGGTGATAGGATGCCCTGAAGGGTTCTGGTTAGTTACCGAAGGTTTGACGTCTGTTCAAACCAGTTCAGGCCTCGCACCTCAACAAATGACTTCTGTGACACATAGTACAGAACTCGAACTTACTGCTTTACAGTCAGGACGTAGCCGTTTTGAATTAGTAAAAGACCCAGAACCACCTAGTGTCCCTCCCACAAAGAAACAAGTAGATGATCTATTTCAATGGTTTGATGATGATGAGCTCATTCCCCCTCCGGCTGTTCCGATACCTCTGGTAAATGAGCATGCTGCTCAGGCACCCGAGAATGCCATGGGTTCACCTTCCACAACAGTTATCACAGAAGGAGATCCTGCAGTTACTGACGGCCTCTTGCCTCATTAAATACCTCTACCCGACACTAGTGATTCTGAGAGTGAAACACTGTTCGATCATGTTGACAGTAATGTGTTTGACACCTATACTGCTCCTGAAACCGTTTCAGCAGCATCTTCTTCCAACACTGTCAATATCGACGTTACTCCCAACAACCAATTACCTCACGTGCAGAAGTGGACTCAAGCTCATTCACTTGAAAACATTATTGGGGATAAAGATCGACCTGTCTCTACCAGGAAACAGCTAGAAACCGACGCGATGTGGTGTTTCTTCAATGAATTCTTAACTCATGTTGAACCAAAGACTTACAAGCAAGCCTTAGAGCACTCGTGCTGGATTGAGGCTATGCAGGAAGAAATTCATGAGTTTGAACGTCTAGATGTATGGATACTTGTACCCTGTCCAGATAATATTCTTATCATCCCGCTCAAATGGATTTTCAAAATTAAGTTGGATGAATATGGAGACGTCTTGAAGAACAAAGCTCGGTTAGTGGCGAAAGGATATCGTCAGGAAGCTGGTATTGATTTTGAGGAATCATTTGCTCCGGTTGCTAGACTTGAAGCGATCAGACTCTTCATTGCTCACGCGGCAAGTATGAACATGGTCATCTTCCAGATGGACGTGAAAACCGCCTTCCTCAACGGCGAACTGAATGAAGTTGTCTATGTTAGTCAACCAGAAGGATTTGTAGATCCAGAGCATCCATCGCATGTGTACCGACTCAAGAAAGCTCTCTATGGGCTTAAACAAGCTCCACGTGCGTGGTATGACAAGCTATCAGCGTTTCTAATCAAGTCAGGATTTACAAAAGGCGTGGTCGATCCTACACTCTTCACGAGAAAAACAGGCAAACATCTTCTACTGGTACAAATATATGTAGATGATATTATCTTTGCCTCTACTAACCCCAAAGCCTGCAAATTATTTGCTTTTGAAATGAACTCAACTTTCAAGATGTCGATGATGGGACAAATGTCATTCTTTTTAGGATTACAAGTTTCTCAAAATCCCAGAGGCATCTTTATCAACCAATCCAAATATGCTCAGGAAATCTTGAAAAAGTTTGGTTTTGACTCATGCACACCCATTGACACTCCAATGGCGGAGCGTCCCAACCTTGATGAAGATAAGGGAGGAAAGCTAATTGATCCTACACGATTTCGTGGTATGGTTGGCTCCCTTATGTATCTTAGTGCATCTAGACCTGACATAGTATTTGCTGTTTGTATGTGTGCACGATACCAGGCTAAGCCTACTGAAATGCACCTTACTGCTATAAAGCGGATCTTTCGATACCTAAAAGGAACCATTCACATGGGTCTGTGGTATCCGAAGGACTCCGGCTTTGAACTAAAAGCTTTTGCAGATGCTGACTATGCAGGATGTCATGACACACGGAGAAGTACTTCTGGTTCAGCTCAATTTCTTGGACATCGACTTGTTAGCTGGTCATCCAAAAAGCAGAAAAGTACTGCCATCTCCACTACGGAAGCTGAATACATCGCCCTATCAGGATGCTGTGCTCAAATCCTCTGGATGCGTTCTCAACTCCGGGACTATGGATTTGCGTTCAACAAAATTCCGATGTATTGTGACAATCAAAGTGCTATTGCTCTATGCTGTAATAGTGTTCAACACTCGCGCTCCAAGCACATTGATATCCGTCACCACTTCATCAAAGAGCAGGTTGAAAGGAAAGTTGTTGAGTTGTATTTCGTGGAGACAAAATACCAACTGGCTGACATTTTTACGAAGGCATTACCGAGAGAGCGCTTCGCCACACTACTCCCACTGCTTGGAGTTAAACAAATGTCACCAGAGACTCTGAAGGATCTACAGGATGAGTCTGTCTCCGAGTAACCAAGTGTTTCACCATTGTATCATGTATATTATTAAAAAAAAAAAAATCTTAGTGTAGTATGGCTTGCAGTTATTTCAGACTGTAACCCGGTCTTAACCCAGAGATTTAGTGTACGTTTCAGTGCATTATTTCTTTACAGACAAGAAGTTGTCTAAGCCCCGAACCATTTTTCTCATAAACAACTTGTTTTATCAAACATGTTCGGGTTAACCAAATCAAACATTGACACGGGTCATTGTTTGAGGGGGAGAATCAGTATTTCTAACAAAGTTTATTGCTGGTCTAAAAGGACGTACTGTTGCTGATTCTATTGCTGAAAGATTGGGACACGACCAACCGCTTACAAATTCAAGACAGATTGCAGTATCATTTTCCTGTCTGGGTATTCTAAAGGTCTTGTTTCAATTACTTGCTGTACGTGATACAGTTGTGACTTTTCACCTCTACCTAATGCTTTAGGGGAAGGATTGATACAATTTAACGTCCATTCTAGATCAAAACCATTCACAAGTTTCATACTTTGATCGGGGGAGAGATGTGACTTAAAACATGTAAAAACGGATATATTTTTGATTCGTATTGATTCTAAAAAGCTAAAGTCCTAACCATGCATGTGCTAAATCTTCGATTATCCGACGCACATTGTGTAGGGGGAGATAAGTTGGTATATGATCAAAAATGTCAAGGTACAAAAGTTTGTGTTATACAGCGTACCTTGATAAAATGACAAAGAATTCTTTTGTTTCATGTTGTGAAAGTGATCTTATGAATGTGAGGGAAAGGAGATGTCGTACACCAGGGTATTCGTATGAATGCTCATGCCCATGGTCTTCGGACTGCGCCCCACTAGTGGAAGTGGATTTCCTCTTTAAAATGTACTTGTTAAATTTGGATTTCCGAGCTAAATCATATTCTTTCGGGTATATTTTTCAAAAACATCATCAGGCATTTGATTTAACTTTCGTTTGTGCCCCAAAGAAATTTCACATGCACATTCGAATGTTTTTCAATCATTTTTGCCACAGGCTTCTCGATACTCTAATTGTATTAGGCAAGTTATAAACGTGAAAAAGGGTATTATCGGTATATTCAGCAGATAGTAACCTGTACTGATCTCACTCTTTAACATTATATTACGTAGAAATACTCTATAGTGTGTTAGTCTTCGGACATCTGGTATAGCAGAACGGCGAACTTTAGGAGTATCTGATACTTAGGTTATTAGGAGGGAACTAGTTGTCACGTGCCGGAAAAAACCTGTCAAGAAGGTTCTTTGAATGAATTATCTGATCACAGGTGCAGTTTTATACTGTAGTCATTGATCCTCCGGAATCATAGGTTAATTGTAACCCGACCAGATTGGTATCGATCTCATACTCGGTCCCTTCAAAATATAAAAACCTTTGTGTGTTCACAAAATGCTTTTTCTAGGAACACATTTAAGTGATTTGACATAACAAAATGTTTTGTTGGGACTTAAATGGTTCTATCGTGGCGAATGACGAGCTCAAAGTTTCCATGCAAATGACATGTGCTCATTTCCATACCACAGTATTGAAGCTCAATCAAGAAAGCATTACATTCAAAAGCTTCCGCATAATTCTGAAAATCAATGTACTTCTTCAAATGGCAAAAGTTCAAATGACGGGAAGAAGATAATTTCTTCAATGCTTTCAAGATTCACAACTGATATGAGCACTGTGAGACATAGATCAGCGTATGGCAAAGTCAAAGTGAAAGAAGATCACAAAGTAATTCAATGAAGTAAAGCTTGATCAAGTCAAAGATTCAAGATCATGTATGCACATCAAGTCTCTAAGATCAGGCTCAAGGTATTAAATATTGAATTACCAAAGCACATCAAGTGAAGTACCCTATCTACAACGAGCTAAAGAGACAAGAAGAGTGAGGCTTCTTCTCATGACCTCATCTAGGGGGAGATTGTTAGGAATCTCATAAATGGACCCAAACATAAAGAAGCTTCCGGTCAACTCAGAAGTTACAAGGACAAAAAGTCTAGCTCTGAAAGACTATGTTATTTATTGTTTATTATGTTATAAGGGCCAGATGTAGAAAAGCCGATAGAAAGCCCCTAAAAGGCAAAAATCACTTTTAGTATAATTAGTCCTAGTTTAGTCAAACAAAATATTTTTAGGTTAGCTACTTCATTTTCATTTCTCATCTTAGGGGTTTGTAGCTACTCTTTGTCTTTTTCTTTATAAAAAAGTTCATTTATGTTTAATCTTTCATTTTGCCATTGGATACTTGTGATTTCATCCAGGAATGATCTAGGGATGCTTCAACTACTAATTACCAAATGAGTGCTAATGATAAGTTTGGTTGGGTTAGGGGATACAGATATGATGGTATTTTGAGTATGAAAATGAAGTGTTACAGAGTGTTTTTATGAATAAAGAGAGTGAGTTAGAAAAACAACCTTTGTATGATAGGTTTGTTATAGCAAATAAAAAAAAAGGTAGAATGCATGATAGTACCCCCACCCATGACAGTGAATGTATATGCCCTTCTGGACCTGATATTGAAGTAGTTACTCTCAAATTTACATTATTGGTCAAACAGACTCAACCTAGTGAATGCTAAATCCCAATCAAGTGAATTTGATATATTGTGGAATCTAACATAGTACGGAATCTCTGATTAGGGTCTGAACCAGTTGCAATGATCTAATGTAGAATGTCAACGCTAAGGTTGTCTGATGCTTCAGTCATTGAGGAGTGGGAATCAGGATATTGATGAGGAGTTGTGTCAATACAACAAAACAACAAGAACACCTAGTTTTGCTAACCAACAAGTAAAAACTCCTAGGGAAACTGTTAAGAATCAGGTCACGCATAGTTAAAAAACCTAAAAGTTAAACAGAAATAGAGTTGGGGTATGGGTTTATGCTAAGAGCTGTCTTGTAATGTGAAGTCTTAATCCAGTCTAATTAGAGAATTGTGATGTTCCAGTGAGAGAGGATTGGCTCTAAAAAGGATGAGTTAAACAATGGGTTGTATAGAACTAAGTCAAAGGAATGATAAGACAATATGGACACAATGTGCAAAGATTAAAATAAACAAAACCATTTGTTCTTGCGGCCGGTACTAACTAGAAACTGGCACAAATTCCATTAATACTCGCTAAAGCTAGCGGTACTTAAATGTTAGTTCCTGCTAGCAAAGATTTAACAATCAGGCTAGTATAACTAGTTACTGCTATGGGGGAAAGTTAATTCAGTTAAGCCCCATTATGAATAGAGTTAGACAGCAAATTGTTTTTTCACAAACTCCATTCACCATCTCTCAACGGACTTTCTATAAGACAACAGTACTTTGCAACAAATTTTCAATGTTGCTGTAAGCTGTTGTGGGCAAGTTTTGTGGATTCAAAATCAAATGTTAGACTATGGGTTCAACTTCATGAACACAAAGATCTACATTGATAATGAAAGCACCATTTGCATTGTAAAGAATCCAGTATATCATTCCAAAACAAAACATATTGCTATTAGGCACCACTTTATAAGAGATGCTTATGAGAAGAAACTTATCCAGGTGCTTAAAATCCACACTTATGAAAATGTAGCTGATCTACTAACCAAGGCATTTGATGTTAGCAGGTTCCAGTTCTTGGTTGTGTCTATTGAGAAGAAGTTTGTCATGTACCCACGTTTTGTTTCCATCTTTTTAGATAACCAGCTAGCTAATGTACCTGTACCTTTAGATTATTTTCCTGTAAATGCTTTAACAAGTAAGGTCTTTTCATTCATGGTTAAAAAGGGTAAACATTTCTCAGGGAAAGTCACCCCTTTATTTGCTTTAATGTTGGTACAACCAACTGAGGATGAGGGTGCTCTTTCAGAAATACCATCTGAAGCACAACCTACACCCTCTCCTGCTCACACTAGTGAAGTACCTTTTGAGCCACAGACTGACTCATCTCCTGCTCACATTAGTGAAGTACCTATTGAGTCACAGACTGACCCATCCCCTAGACCTTCACCTTCACTATTATTCCTGATTCTATTCCAGAAAGTTCTGGTGGGAATCTTGGAGGTCATTCATCTAGTGATAAATCCCTTTCAGGGAATGAGGGTGAAATGACACTCCAAAGTGTCTATGATCTTTGTCTCTCTTTATGTGCATAGGTTTTAGATCAAGCCAAAGAAATACAACACTTGAAGGCTCAGATCAAAAAGCTCAAGAAGCAAGCTAAACCTAGCATGGATGCAAAGTGTCTCCTTAAAGCAAAGATTGGCAAGAAAGAGATCCTCAAAGAAACAATGGGTGCACAAAGAGTCTGTATCCAAACAGGGGAGGAAGTTTGCTAAAGGTGAACCTTCAGTCCATAGAGATCCTTTATTTGATGAAATTCCTGAAGATACACTTGATCACATGGAAACTGAGGATGCTCAAATTGTGGGGAGGAAAAGAGATACAGTGGGTGAAGAGAAGGAGATTGATGAAAATATACTTAGTACTGAAGATGTACCTAGTACTGACAAGGAGAAAGTTAGTACTGACAAGGAGAAAGTTAGTACTGACAGACCAATAGTTAATACTAACGGATCCAAAGTTAGTACTGATAGGCAAATTGAAGGTACCGATGAGCAAATTGAAAGTACTGAAGATCATACTGAAGAAGGAAGTGCCACTCAAGCTACTCAAACACCTACTTCTATAATATTTGGAGATGATGAAACAATAGCTAAGGTTCTTCTCAACATGAGTCAAGCCAAAGCAGTTTCTAGAGAGAAGGAGAAAGGTGTAGAGTTGAAGGATATTGAAGAAACTGACAGACCTAGGCCTACCTCTACAAGATCACTTCTGACATTAAAGCCTCTTCCAAAAATTGATCCAAAAGACAAAGGAAAGAAGAAAATAGAAGAGGAGGATGAATCTAGAAGTGAATCTGATGGTATTCCTGAAGTTGAGAAGAAGTTTAAACAACTTGAAAGTGATGAAGAGATGGCTAGGAAAATACAAGAAGAGTGGGAAGGTGAAGAAGAAAGAAACAGATTAGCTGAAGAAAAAGCTACCAATGAAGCTCTCATAAGAAATTATGATGACATAAAGGCAAGAATTGAGGCAGATAGACTTCTTGCTGAGAAGCTTCAAGAAGAAGAAAGAGAGCAATTTACAATAGAAGAAAGAGCAAAGTTCCTTCATGACACAATTGCTGCTCAAAGAAAATTCCTTGCTCAACAAAGATCAGAAGCTATCAGGAACAGACCACCTACCAAGAATCAACTGAGAAATCAAATGATGACCTACTTGAAGCATGTAGGAAACTTCAAGCATTCTGAATTGAAAACCAAGAAGTTTGAGGAAATACAAGCTCTGTATGAAAAGATAAAGAGGTCAGATGAAGATTTCATTTCTATTGGGTCTGCTGAAGATGAAAGACTGATCAAAAGGATGAATGAAAAAGGAATTGATTCCTCTAAGAATGAAATGGTCAAGGAGGAGAGTAAAGAAGAAGTCAAGGAGGAGAATAAAGAAGAAGAAAGTACCAGAAAGAGAAAACTTGGTACTAGGAAAAAGATGAAGTCAAGAAAAAGAAGATTCATACAAAACACTTCTGAAGATGATAGTGAGAAAGAGAATGATGAGCTGAGATTACATTTAACAATAGCTCCAGATGAGGAAAAAGAAGTGGATTATGAAATACTTGACAGGAAGTATCCTATCAAAGAATGGAAAATAGAGTGTCTTGGAACTAAACCACACAGGATGATAAAGTAACACTTAGGAGGTGATAAATCAAAATGTAAGTGATTAGAAAGCATGGACAAAAGAGATACTTTAGTACTTTGATGAGAGTGTTGTCCATTTTTGATAAGAATATTTGAATGTTGTGTATCAACATGTAATGGACAGATATCAAGGTGGAATACATGAAGGTATTTGAATAGAGTACTTTATGGGAATCTGGATGATTATGTTTAATCCAGATGATGAAGATAAGTTTTGGAATTCACAGCAGGATTGGAATATAGTGAGTTGGAAGTTACATGGTTCTTCAGGGGTATATACTTTAGTGACTGAGGCAGGATTAGTCATTCATATGCTTGTAGAGAAGAAGTATCATTTGAGAAAGAAAGTATTGTGTCAAATTGCCTAAAAATTAGAAGTGAAGTTCTGAAGATAACATAACTATGACATTGGAGTTAATTAGATTTGTCAAGAAGCTACTTGTAGAGTTAGAACCTGAAGATGTTGATGGAGATGAGGAGGATCTTTGAGTGTTGGTGTCAAAACCACACAACAAATGGTCATCAGTTCACCATGCTTAACAGGCATAAGAACTGGCTAGTCCATAAGCAAACGGCTTGTGGTAAAGACTTCTTAAATCCGTTCATGGTTGACAATTTACCAAAAATTGTAGGGTTCTCAACTCACCTTGCTTCCTTGGTGAAGAGTTGGCTAGTCCAAGATCAAACAGTTCTTGGTAAAGACTAATCAAATCTGTTGATAGCTGATAGTTTGCTAAAAACTATATGGTTTATCAATGCACCATGTTATGGCAATGAAGCATTGGCTAGTGCAAAGGCAAATGGTATTTGGTAAAGACAAATCAATTCCGTTGATGGTTGACAGTTTACCAAAAACTGTATGGTAATTAACTCACCATGTTTTTAAATGAAGAGTTAACTATCCCAGAGCAAACGGCTACTGGTAAAGGAACATCAAATCCGTTAATGGCTGGTAGTTTGCCAAAAACTACAAAGCCAACTTAGTTGGATTGTTGCTGAAAAGATGTTGCTGTGTTGCTGAGAAGACAGTTGCTGCTGAAGAAGGATAGAGTTTAAAAGATCAAGAGATGATAAAGTGTTTGGATACATCCTCTAAGAGCTTAAGAAGATAAATCTGAAGAAACATGAAGTTAAAAGAGTTCAACATTCATGTTTAAGGGAGGATTGTTGGGAATTATGTTTTCCTAACTTAGTACCGATAGTACAAATAGTTAGTACTGATAGTTATAGTTAGTACTGACAGTACAAAATGTTAAGTACTGATCAGTTAGTTAGTACCGATAGTAGAAAATAGTTAGTACCGTTTAAGAGATATGTATGAGATATTTTAGGAAAAGATATGTACGCGTTTTGTAAGCCTGTTAGGGTTTATCCTTGGTCTATAAAAGGATCCCTCTTGGCATAGTTAGATATTACGACTCAAGATACACTCATAGCAAAAATCATATCTCAATAGTTAGTAATCTGTAATCATTCAAAGCAGATTAATAGAAATTATTATTTAGTTCTTCAGTGTTCTTCTTAGTACTTGTGTTAAGATTCCGCATTAACACATAGTATTCATAATCAGTGTTTCTACATAGTCAACTGTATTTATACATCTTGGCTATACTATTCCTTACAGCTGCAGGAGATGCTTATTACACTGCATTGTTCCAAGAACAACAGTTCTTGTAAGGACTAATCAAATTCTGTTGATAGCTTTATAGTTTACTAAAAACTATATGGTTATGAATGCACCATGTTATGGCAATGAATGCATTGCTATGCAAAGCAAATGGTATTTGGTAAAGACAAATCAATTCCGTTGATGGTTGACAGTTTTCTTTTTTTTTTTTTTTTTTTTTTTTTATTTTTTTTTTTTTTTTTTTTTTTTTTTTTTTTTTTTTGTTTTTTTTTTTTTTTAAAACCGAACTTTTTTTTTTTTTTTTTTTTTTTTTTTTTAATTACCTCAAAATCGTATGGTAATTAACTCACCATGTTTTTAAAATGAAGAGTTAACTATCCCAGAGCAAACGGCTACTGGTAAAGGAATATCAAATCCGTTAATGGCTGGTAGTTTGCCAAAAACTACAAAGCCAAATTAGTTGGATTGTTACTGAAAAGATGTTGCTGTATTGTTGAGAAGACAAAGTTGCTGCTGAAGATGGATAGTGTTTAAAAGATCAAGAAATGTTAAAGTATTTGGATACATTCTCTATGAGCTAAAGAAGATAAATATGAAGAAACATGAAGTTAAAGAGTTCAACATTCATGTTTAAGGGAGGATTGTTGGGAATTATGTTTTCCTAAATTAGTACCGACATTAGTAATAGTTAGTACTGATAGTTATAGTTAGTACTGACAGTACAAAATGTTAAGTACTGATCAGTTAGTTAGTACCGATAGTAAAAATTAGTTAGTACCGTTTAAGAGATATGTATGAGATATTTTAGGAAAAGATATGTACGCAAAGGCTCTACTGCATCATCCTCTAGCCCGCAAAATGTAGCATTTGTCTCATAGAACACCATAGTACTAATGAAGTTAGTACCACTTATTGTGTTCCCATCCTTCTGGTCAAACTCACAGTATGAACAAACATCATCTACTCATTACTTGCTAATCAATCAAGTTTGTCCTCAACCTGGCCTCAGAGGACTTGAACAGATAGATGAGATAGACTCCTAGAAGGAACATGGGATTGTAGTGGCACAGTGGCCATTGATCTCATGAGAATGAAAGTTCTACAAAAAGACTGGGTAGAAAGCTACAATTTGATGCAAAAAGAACCAGATGGCTTTGATAAAACCAAAGTTTGAATGCTACAATTGCCACAGACAGGCATTTTGCTAGAGAGTGCGATAATCAAAGGAAATCAAAGATACAGGAGGAGGGATACATGGAATTCCTAGAACAAGGATTGGGAGCAGAACTAAGAAAGAAGGAGGACTCTAAGATTGGTGACAATTGATGGAGAAAGGTCGTGATTGGGCCAATCTTTCAGAAGAAGATGAAGATTATGCTTTGATGGCTTGTAACAGCTCAGAATCAGACACAGAGGTAACTTCATGTTTAAATAAGTGTAAAGAGTCTACGTATAACCTTAAAAAATGTATGATGCTCTTAGAGAAAAACTTAGTGATGCAAGCATAGAAATAAAGGCATATCCTCCTAGGTCTTAAGAAAGTTGAAGCAACAATTAGTTGCTCATTCAACACAAGCGTCAACTTTGGTATGAACATAAGATTAAATGTATGAAGATTGACGTTGATGATAAAACATATGTTCTAACATACCTAAGAAATTTGTAGCAGAAGCTCAAAAAGAAAAAGAGATTTAAAGGTAATGTAGAAAAAATGCATAACTCTTCTAAGAATCTTAGTAAACTGCTCACAATACCCAAATGAGTGCTAATGATAAGTTTGGGCTTGGGTATGGGGATCACAGATATGATGGTATTTTGAGCTATGAAAATGAAGTATTGCAGAGTGTTTTTATGAATAAAGAGAGTGAGTTAGAAAAACAACCTTTGTATGATAGGTTTGTTACAGCAGATGGAATGCATGTTGTACCCCTATCCATGACAGGGAATTATATGCCCTCTGGACCTGACATTGAAGTAGATTACTCACAATTTACATATGGTCCAAAACAGACTCAACCTAGTGAATCTGAATCCCAATCAAGTGAATTTGATACCTGTGAATCTAACATTAGTACAGAACCCTCTGAATTAGTGTCTGAACCAGTTGTCAATGAATCTAATGTAGAATGTCAACTAATGTTGGTGATGCTCCTATCATTGAGGAGTATGAATCAGATAGTGAAGACCTGAGATGTGTTTATACCAATAAAGAACAGAGAAAACTTTGTTTTGCTAAACCAAACAAGTAAAAACCTCCTAAGAAAACTGTTAAGATTCAGTACAACATAGTCAAAAAACCTAAAGTAGATAAGAATGTGTTGGGGTATGGGTCTACTTTAAGAGCATGTTTGTATGTGAAAGTCTTCATCATTTAATAGAGCTTGTGATTTACATGTGAAGAGAGTGGCTAGAAAAGCTGAGTTAAAACAATCAGTGGAATAAGAACTTTCATCAATGGGAGAATAAGGCAATTTGGAATAATGTACAAAGAGCTAAATAATCAATAACCAATTTGATCTCTTCATCAGTATTAACTAGAGCTGGCAAAATTCCAGTTAATACTGCTAAGAACTACGCTAAGTACTAAAAATGTTAGTACTGCTAGCAAAGTTTTAACAGGACAGACAGTATATAAACTAGTTACTGCCTATGTCAGTTAAATACTGTTAAACCCTCTTGTGAATGAGTTTAGGACCAAGCAAATGTTTTTCACAAAATCATTTACAATCTTCATGGCCTTTCAAAGACAACAGTACTTATCACAAATTTTACAAAACAAAAAGTTTCATACTGATAAGGGTAAATGCAGTTAGTGCTCGTTGAGGGAAAAAAAGTGAAACTGCTGTTAAGTCCCTTAACATGTTGTAATTGGAGGACCACACAAGATACATAACTGGACAATTTTTCACCAAATTACAATGGCTGGATCAGTCCCCCCTTAGAAAACCTTTTACACTTTCCTATAAAGATCCACTAGGCTCAGACTCAGCCCAAATCAGGCTTGGGTCCCTAAGAGAATCTAAATCTCTTTCATTTAATGTGCAGGACAATCACTCATAGAGCTTTAAAGAATAAAAGGAATTGTTGATTGTGTTGTCTCCAGGTACATGACTGGAAACAGGCCTACTTGCTGAATTTCAAGACTTTTATGGTGGCCTGTTGCTTTTGGAGGGTAGGTAAAGGTTATTTCAATGGTAAAGGTAAAATAAAAACTGGAAGTTAGATTTTGAGGATGTGTGCTTTGTGAAAGAACTTCAGCATTTCAATCTCTTTTCTATGTCACAAATGTGTGACAAAAAGAACAAGGTTCTGTTTACTGACTCTGAATGTCTTGTTTTGTCTCCTGAATTTAAGTTACCTGATGAAAATCAAGTATTACATAAAATCCCCAGACAAAACAACATGTACAGTTTCATTTAGAGAACATTGTTCCTTCAGGTGGACTGGTCTTGCTTTATTTGCAAAGGCCACAAACTAATGAATCTAACAATTGGCACTAGGAGGTTGGGTCATGTTAATTCAAAAACTTTTAAAAAAATTGTAAAGGGAAACCTTGTCAGAGGTTTACCTTCAAAGATTTTTCAAAATGACCACACTTGTGTTGCTTGTCAGAAAGGAAAGCAACACAAGGCGTCCTGTAAGGCCAAATCAGTAAGCTCAATTAGCCACTCCTTACAACTTCTTTATATGGATTTGTTTGGACATACATCTGTAAGGAGCTTAAACCATAAGACCTACTGCCTAGTTATCACTGAAGCTATCAGAAACAGACCACCAACCAAGAATCAATTAAGAAATCAGATGATGACCTACTTAAAGCATGTGGGAAACTTCAAGCATGCTGAACTGAAAATCAAGAAGTTTGAGGAAGTACAAGCTTTGTATGAGAAGATTAAGAGGTCAGATGAAGATTTTATCTCTATTGGGTCTGCTGAGGATGAAAGATTGATCAAGAGAATGAATGAAAAAGGAGTTGATTCCTCTAAAAGTGAAGTACTCAAGGAGGAAAGTAAAGAAGAAGTTCAAAAGGAGAGTACAAAAGAAGAGAGTACCAGAAAGAGGAAACTAGGTACTAGGAAAAAGATAAAGTCAAGAAAAAGAAGATATATTCAAAACACTTCTGAAGATGATAGTGACAAAGAAAATGATGAGCTGAGATTACATCTAACAATAGCTCCGGATGAAGAGAAAGAAGTGGATTATGAAATACTTGACAGAAAATATCCAATCAAAGAATGGAAGACAGAGTGTCTTGGAACTAAACCACAGACTGATCAAGCTGAACACATTGAAGAGATTAATCAAAATGTGGTGATTAGAAGTAATGGACAGAAGAGATACTTTAGTACTTTAAGGAGAGTATTGTCCATATTTGATAGAGAAGATTTAAATAATGTGTATCAACTGGTAATGGACAGATTTCAAGATGAGATACCTGAAGGGTTTGACAGAATACTTTGGGGAGATTTGATGATTATGTTCAACCCAGATGATGAAAATGAGTTTTGGAATCAACAGCTAGATTGGAATATTGTAAGTTGGAAGTTGCATAGTTCTTTAGGAGTACATACCTTAGTGACTGAAATAGGTTTAGTCATCCATATGTTGGTAGAGAAGAAGTATCCTTTGAGAAAAGAAGTAATGATGAAAATGCTGAACTTAAAGTTAGAGTCTGAAGAAGATAGTACTATGGCATTGAAGTTGATTAAATTTGTCAAGAAGTTACTTGCAGAGTTAGAAGCTGAAGAATAAGATTGATGTGATTGAGAAGGGTTTGAGTGTTGGCTAACCACCACACAACAAATGGTCATCAGTTCACCATGCTTAACAGGCATAAGAACTGGCTAGTCCATAAGCAAACGTCTTGTGGTAAAGACTTCTCAAATCCATTTATGGTTGACAATTTACCAAAAATTGTAGGGTTCTCAACTCACCTTGCTTCATGGTTAAGAGTTGGCTAGTCCATGATCAAACAGTTCATGGTAAAGACTAATCAAATATGTTGATAGCTGATAGTTTGCTAAAAACTATATGGTTTATCAATGCACCATGTTATGGCATTGCAGCATTTGGCTAGTCCAAAAGCAAACGGTATTTGGTAAAGACAAATCAATTCCGTTGATGGTTGACAGTTTACCAAAAACTGTATGGTAATTAACTCACCATGTTTTTAAAATGAAGAGTTAACTATCCCAGAGCAAACGGCTACTGGTAAAGGAACATCAAATCCGTTAATGGCTGGTAGTTTGCCAAAAACTACAAAGCCAACTTAGTTGGATTGTTGCTGAAAAGATGTTGCTGTGTTGCTGAGAAGACAAAGTTGTTGCTGAAGAAGGATAGAGTTTGAAAGATCAAGAAATGTTGAAAGTGTTTGGATACATCCTCTATGCGTTAAATAAGTTAAAGAAACATGAAGTTAAAAGAGTTCAACATTCATGTTTAAGGGAGGATTGTTGGGAATTACGTTTTCTTAACTTAGTACCGATAGTATTAATAGTTAGTACTGATAGTTATAGTTAGTACTGACAGTACAAAGTGTTAAGTACTGATCAGTTAGTTAGTACCGATAGTAGAAAATAGTTAGTACCGTTTAAGAGATATGTATGAGATATTTTAGGAAAAGATAGGTGTTGATCCCATGCCTTGATCGATTCTTTACGTAGTAAAGTGTTTGTTACCTTGGAAGAATCCAAAAATAACAAAGATTGAGACTTTGTATGTATACCAAAGTGTATGCGAAATCTACACTTTGATGCTCTAAGATGTTTATCAATGGAACAGTAATAACCAAAACAAACAATGAACACTAAACACAATTTTCTTATACCTTGTGTTAGAATTCCGCAACAACATATAGTATTCATAATCATGTTACTATATAGTCATTTTATTTATACACATTGCTTATCAATCTTGATAGCTACAAAGATCTATTCGTTTAGGGACTCACAGAGGTCACTAATTAACACTTAGTTTCTTGATGAATACGAGTGTTCTTCTTTTGCACTTGAATGATAGGGAAGAGATGAAAAGAAGAGATTAGATCACTTGAAACAAAATCTAAGTATGTTAGTGATCAAGAGTTTTAATGAGAGAAAGAAGGTTTAGAGAGAGAAAGAAAAGACTAAAAAATTTTGTGCAAAGAGGAATATTTTTCTGCTGGGAATGGAGCAGTATTTATAGGCAGGGAATCCCAATGGTCATTTGGTGGCGGTCCCTTATATATAAGGGGGTCGCCAGGCCTATAAGGGGGGCGCCACTAGACTCCCGCACCCCCCCCCTTTTTTTGTTTTTTTGTCTTTTTTGTGGTGAAATGTATGTATCCTGTTAATGAACCTTTCCATTTTGAGAGAAAATTTGAATTTTAAATTTTAAGTTTTTAATAAACTTTTTCCTTTATAATTAGAAAATATTTTGTAAATGTATTTTTGAGAAAATACGTTTGTAGAATTAAAAGTGAGGATTAAGAGAAAAATATTTTCTGATCACTACTCTTAAGAAATAAAATTTACATTTGATTATTTGCAAACATTTATTTTTTATTGTTAAAATGTTTTACATTTGTTATCTATCAAACGTTGAGATTTCGAAAAATATAAATAACTTTTTTTGACATTATTTGTATTAACAAAATGCTTTTAAAAAGTAGGTTAAATGACCATAATATTGCTATTGTCTAGGTAAAAACCCATTTGCTTGAGGACAAGCAAATCCTAAGTGTAGGGGTATTTGATGAGGTGTCAATTTATACACTATTACGGGGTTATTTAACCCCTAAATCATGCAAATAATCCCAGATTATGTGCTTAATCGTATGTTTTTCAGGTTTTTAGCACTGTGAATGGCATTTGGAGAAATACTCTTTACTTCGGCCTTATTTGGATAAGAAATAGACAAATTTACGGACCTACACCAAATCCATGAAGAAGTATTATTCACAGAGCGTGAAGACTGCGTCGCAGGCATAAAGCGACGCCGTCGTGATCTATCCAGTGACGGCATCAAAGATCTAGCGACGGCGTCAGGATGTGACTGACTTAAAGAGGATCTAGAATCATCCACTTAGCGACAACGGTCAGAAAAACCTCAACACGAACTCCGACGCAGCCGATATTCTCTAAATATACAAAACCGATTTTAAGGTTTTGAAGTGTGTAACTTTTGATAACGTTTGGGAGACGAACCCTTCTTTGTAGCAGCTTTAAAGGGAAAAAAAAGTTTTTTCCCCCCCCCCCCACCCCGTTTTTAGGCCTCAAACCCAATTGTAAACTACCCTTTATCCATGTTTTAATCAGTAAGATTTATTAATTCATGTAATCATTCAATATGTCTATGTGTTGTGTGATTAATCTATGTTCTTGCTTTATCTTTAACATGCTAGGCTAAACCCTCCTTTGTATTTGCTTATGATTGCATGAAAGTCGGATTGTAGATCCTATTACTGTTGCTTCTCTTGTTGATGAATGTGTGCGTAGGCTTTAGAAAACCAACTTTTGTCTGTATCGCTGTAGACACGTCTAAGGAAACCAAGTGCGTAAAAGGATACATTCGGGTACCTTACCCCTTATATGTTGATCCATCTTAAGATATTACAACACGAATTTAATAACTCGGTAGGGTCCTTTTAATAGTCATCCATACTACCTTACTTGTGCATCGCCTTAACGGAATATTAAATAGACGGTGAGTCAGTGTAATCCGTTCATGACCTAGGAAATACTTACACAAATCATTACAAGTGTGACAAGGCAACAAGATTAGGAGAAGCAATCTGATAAGTAATGCATGATTAAGTAAATACATTTAATTATCATAAAGTTATCACCAATAGATTAGTTATTAGTTTAGTTAATAGTTAAACAAACCAACCTCTCAAATCATAGATTTACTTGCTTTCTTATAAATATTAAAACACAAAAATAATCTACTCTCAACTAGAATTTTGTTGGACCGTGATCAAGCCTTCTCATCCTATTCCCCTAGAAAATGATAACAACCCTCGAGTCTTGCCTATACTACTACTACAACGGTTAGGTACTCAGCCTAGAGACTTGTAAAACTTCTTGTTGAAGTCCTAACCACATCATGTTTACAAAGACTTAAGGAATTGTATTCAACCAAAACAATGAAGTTGTACTTATTTGATGTGCGGTTTGTAATGACTTCACATGAAGTTTTACAATCCCCTTGGTAGTGCACGTAATCGTTGCAGTGTAGTATAGGTAAGACTCGAGGGTTGTTATCTTTCTCTAGGGAAATAGGTTGGGAAGGCTCGAACAAAATCTAACAAAGGCCTAAAGGGTTGAGAGGAAATTCTTTTTGTGTTTTTATAAAAGCAAGTAAATATCATGGTTTGAGAGGTTGGTTGGTTTTTAACTAATTAAACTAATAATTAAATCTAAACCACTGGTGATAATTATATGGTAAACGAACGTATTTACTTAATCATGCATTACTCGTTATTATGCTTCTCCAAATTATGTTGCTTTGTCACTCTTGCAATGATTTGTGTAAGTATTTCCTAAGTCATGAACGATTTACACAAACCCGCCGTCTATGTAATATTCCGTTAAGGCAACGCACAAGTAAGGTAGTATGAACACTATTATAAGGCCCCTAAGAGTACATTACATGCAATCAAAACACTTAAGATGAAAAAACCAATTAGTGTGTAAATAGTATGAAGACTGTTACTGATGGTATCATTTCTACATACTTGCATTTCCCTAGACGTCTATGCCAATTTAATATCTTATGGCTAGTTTTCTAAAGCCTAACACGCACATCCGTCATAAGAAGAAACATAATAAGGATCTACATATTAAGTTTCATGCAATCATAAGTAAATACTAAGGGATCTAGCCAAGCATGTTAAATAAAGAAGAAGAACAAGAATCAATCACAAAACCCATAGACATATTAAGTGATTAAAGATAAATGAACTTCACTTGATTAAATCATGGATTGAAGGCTGATATAATAGGGTTTTGAGGACCTAAAAATGGCCTAAAAGCTGCTACACTCGAACTATTAAAGTTAGGGCTCGTCTCCCCAAAATTACATACTAAAGCCCTAAAACGAGTTGGTATATATAGGAAAATAGGCCGCGACGGCGTCGCATGATTTCTAACACCATCGCTTCGCTGAATCTTCTAGGGTTTCTTTTGAGGCGGATTACGATATGAAATGTTTGTTCTTGGTTTTCTCTGATGCTAACTCCTTGTATGTTTTTGATGCAGTCCGCAAAGGATGCACAGCGTCTCCAAACATAGTACGTAATTTTCTTTAAAAAGTGGTGTAAGTACCGTAGTCTCAGTCCGTTTTCTTATCAATAGAGCCCAAGTCATGTGTATTTCCTCCAAAAGCCATCCAAATGCTAAAAACCCAAAAACAAACGTTTATGTACATAAATTAGGAATACTAGCATGATTTAAGGGGTTAAATGACCCCTAAAAACGTATAAAATATGACACCTCATCATTACTGCTCCCAAAAGAAGGGATGTCAATGTAATTGCTAGTGTCCCATCTCTATAATGAAGAAAACAATAGTTAGTTTCTTTGCAAAACAACCACAGTGTACTAGCTTGGCATATAAGTACTAATCCCACTCAACTTCAAATACATCAACAACTTACAAGACAAAATCTTGAAGCTGTCTTTGCCATCTTCGTCAGCTTCTCAAAAGATGAAAAATTTGCTCAGCCTGTGAGAAAGGAAGCACCATAGAGCAATCTTTCAAAACCAAAAAATCCATTCATCATCAGCAAGTCCTTACATCTTACTAGTACAAAAACTATATTTTACAACGGCGAATTTAAAACGGTTTAACTTATAATCGTTTTTTATAACAAAAAAACACTATATACTACGGTTTCATAACAACTCGTTGTAAATAATTGTCATTTAGAACGGTTCATATATAATTATCATTTAAATAATCTTTTTTGCAACGGGTCTTTGTTAAACCGTTCTAAAAAACACCTAACAAGTCAAACCATTACACAATTTTTTCTCATATCTTAATAAAAACACATATACTAACACAAAAAAATCTCACACATTTCTCAACTTCTCCTTTCATATCTAACAAAACACAAACAACAAATCAAAAACCAAAAACACACTTTTTCTTCTCATATCTCAAATATAAAAACACAGACACAAGTAGGAAACGAAGCCCACTCGATCGTCATCGAGTTAACTCGCTGAGACAGTAACAGAAGAACGGTTGTACCAAATCTGATAAGGTTTGTTCGTTGTAGATCTAAAGATTATTTTCTTGATTTACGGTTTTTTTATTATGTTTTAGATCTATTTATTTTGATTTTTTTAGATCTAATGCTTCACTTTTATATTGTTGTTGTTTCTATTGCAGGTGTTGTGATTTGGATATAGCGATATTGGCCTTCACTTGTAGATCTTCGCTTTGTAGATCTTGTTTTATTTTCTTAGTCATTAAATTATAGAACAATAATATGATGGCTATAAGTGGTTTTTGTATTTTTTGTGATAAAGAACAATGTATTTCATAGTTGTGGTTTTTGTTATTGCATTCAGATATTTTGCCAGTGGCTATTTCTAGTTACAAGTTTAATAAATCCCCATATTAAGTGTTTTAAAATGAGTAGTTTCTATTGGATATTGGTTGGCTTGAAGAAAAAAAAAGAACCATTTTGTAAAAAAAATGAAAAAGACCAAATAAAACATGTTTTTCTTCTTAAATTATGTATGATTGTTTTTTAAAACGGTTGTTTAATAACGCTTCAAAAAGACTTGCTGACTTAAAAGACTTACTCATTTACCACGGTTGAGAACCGTTTTAAAAAACACAACCGATTATTTACAACCCTCTATTATAAAACGGTTGAAAACCGTTTTAAAAAACCTCTTTTAACCGCTTTAGAAAAACTCATTCTGTACTAGTGTCTCCTTCATATGGATTTGTTTAGACCTGTAAAACCCTAAACCATCAGCCACAACAAATATATCCTGGTTATAGTTGATGAGTACTCAAGGTACACCTGGGTATTATGCCTCAAGAAAAAGAGTGATGGAGCTGATTGCATCACATCTTTGATCAAAAAAATGGAAAATCTCAATGAAATAAGAGTAAAGGAACCGAGAAGTGATAAAGGAATAGAGTTCAGAAACCGCAAGCTGAAAGAATTCTATGATGAAAAAGGAATTTATAAAAACTTCTCATCTCCTTGCACTCCTGAACAAAATGGTGTAGCTGAAAGAAGAAATAGAACCCTAATTAAAGCAGCTAAGACTATGTTGAATAGTACAAATCTCCCTAAACAATTTTGGGGAGAGGATGTGAACAATGCTTGCTACACACAAAACAGATCCATCATTGTCAAAAAACATAAGAAGACAACTTATGATGTATTAAGAGGAAGATCCCCTGATATTAGCTATTTTCATGTGTTTGGTGTCCTGTGCACATTCACAGTCACAGAGACCACTTGGGAAAATTTGATAAAAAAGCTGATGATGGATTATTTCTTGGCTACTTTCCAATGGCTAAAGCATTTAGAGTTTTCAACATCATAAGACAAGAAATGGAAGAGACTTATCATGTTACCTTTAGTGAAGATGATGAAGCTATTTCTAAATCAAGCACAAAGGGGGGTGAAGTCAATTTCAATGAAAACAGATCCTTCCCATATGATGAATTCATTATACCAATGAACAATGTTCCCCAAAGCTCTGGGAATAATGATTACTTTCTTTATGTCCCAGTTTATGATCCCCTTTCTACAAATAACATCAACATCTCTGAAGTTGTCACACCATTAGAAACGCCATCTCCATAGGTGTTAAATTCACCAGGTGAGATCCATGAACTCATAACACCTGATGCAATCCCTAAACTCACCATTGCTGATGATAATACTATTATCGATGAACATGATGACTCAGAATCAATGGAAGACCTTAGACTTGCTGAAGATCAAGCTCCTACCATCATTAAACCTATTAATAAAGCTAAACCCTCACCAACAATCAACTCACCATCAGGTGAAGTCTTTACAAATCCTCTTGTTCCTTAAGATAGATGGTCCAAAGAAAAGCATATTGAGCTGGTTAACATTCTTGGTGAACCACAAGCTGGGGTTACCACTAGAAGAAAAATTAGAGACTCTGAAGCAGCTTCTGCTCATGAATGTCTTTATGTTAATTTTCTCTTTGAAATTGAACCAAAGAAGCTAATTGAAGCTCTGGAAGAAGAAGGTTGGATTATTGCTATGTAAGAAGAGTTGAATCAATTTGAAAGAAACAAGGTATGGACTTTGGTTCCTAAACCTCATGGCAAGACCATTATTGGAACCAAATGGATCTGGAAGAACAAGATGGATGAATATGGGGTTGTTACTAAGAATAAAGCAAGACTGGTTGCTCAGGGGTATAATCAGTAGAAAAGAATTGATCATGACAAAACATTTGCTCCCGTTGCAAGACTTAAAGCCATCAAGATCTTTCTTGCATATGCTGCATACATGGGGTTCAGGGTATATCAGATGGATGTGAAAAGTATATTTCTAAATGGAAAAATCTCTGAGGAAGTATATGTTCAACAACCATCTGGGTTTGAAAGCAGTGAATTTCCAAACCATGTATGTAAGTTGGATAAGGCTCTTTATGGGCTGAAACAAGCTCCTATAGCATGGTGTGAAACTTTCTCTACACTTCTGATTCAATTGTATTTATACATCTTGGCTATCATCCTTAATAGGCTGCAGAGATCTATTCCTAAGGGACTCACAAGTTAAAATTGAAGTTTTCTACCTTAACATTTACTATTCATTTAGAACAAATAAACCGTTTGAATTCCGCATTAAATGCTTAGTGTTAAAAAGTTCATAACATGTGGGTCCCCATGACCTTTTGTGCACTGTAAAATCTCCCATTTTTCAAGAAAGTAAGTAGCCTTTTTAAGAATATCCAAATTAAATATTAAGAATGTTTGTCTTTTAACTTTCTGATTACATTTAAGTTACCTTAAAAAACATTTAATATTCAAGTCAGAGATCACTTAAAGCTTTTTTCATATCAGAGACTTGTTTTTCAATATTAAGCATACCCAAATGAGCTATCAATCTAGTAAAGCTAGGCTCTGCTAGAGGTTTGGTAAAAATATCAGCTAGTTGCAATTCAGTGGGTACAAAATGAAGCTCAATGTCACCTTTTAAAATATGGACTCTGATGAAGTGATACCTGATGTCAATATGTTTTGTCCTGGAATGCAACACTGGATTATTTGATATGGAAATGAGACTAGTATTATTACAAAATATAGGCACCTTGTTATAGAGAACATCATAGTCATCCAGCTGACTTTTGATCCAGAGGACTTGAGCACAGCATCCAGCTGCAGCTACATACTCGGCCTCGGCTGAAGACATTGCTATAGAGCTTTGCTTCTTTGCACTCCAACACACTAACTTTCCGCTAAGTATCTGACAACCCCCTAAGGTACTCTTTCTATCAAAGTTACATCCAGCATAGTCTGAGTCAGAATATGCTTTTAGATCAAAGCCTGGTCCTTTTGAATATCAGAGACCTAGATTTGGAGTTCCTTTGAGATATCTGAAAATTATTTTTACAGCAACAAGGTGGGATTCCTTGGGGTTAGTTTGGTACCTAACACAAAGACATATGGAGAATTAGATATCAGGTCTGGTAGCTGTAAGGTAAATCAGTGACCCTATCATTCCTCTGAATAAAGTCTCATTAACAGAGACTCCTGACTCATTAGGGCCTAAATTGTTTAGGGGAAACATAGGGCATTTTACTAAGGCACAGTCAGCTAGATCATACTTCTTGAGTAAATCCTTAACATATTTTTCTTGACAAATAGAGATCCCTTTGGAATCTTATTTGATTTGAAAACCTAAAAAATAAGTTAGTTCACCCATCATACTCATTTCATATTTTTTTGGTCATTAACTTGGCAAATTGTTTACTAAGTTTAACACTAGTTAACCCAAAAATGATATCATCCATATATATATGTACTATAATGACATCACTCTTAGTTTTATAAGTAAAAAAGAGTGTTGTCAATTGTACCTCTGACAAACTTGTGCTGAGTAAGAAATGTTGAAAGAGTTTCATACTATGCTCTGGGAGCTTGTTTTAGCCCATACAGAGCTTTGTCCAGTTTACACACATGGTCTGGAAATTCACTGCTTTCAAATCGAGGAGGTTGTTGTACATATAATTCCTCTGAAATTTTACCATTCAGAAATGCACTCTTCACATCCATCTGATATACTACAAAACCCATGTAGGCTGCATAAGCAAGAAAGATTCTGATAGCTTCCAGTCTTGCAACAGGTGCAAAGGTCTCTTCATAATCAATCTCTTCCTGTTGATTATACCCCTGAGCTACCAGCCTTGCTTTATTCTTTGTAACAACCCCTTCTTCATCCATTTTGTTTTTTCAGATCCATTTAGTCCCAATTATGGTTTTCCCATAAGGTTTGGGAACTAAGGTCCAGACCTTGTTTCTTTCAAATTGATTCAGCTCTTCTTGCATTGCAATAACCCATCCTTCTTCTTCCAGAGCTTCAATGAGCTTCTTGGGTTCAATTTCAGAAAGAAAGTTAACATATAAACACTCATGTGCTGAGGCAGCATCTGAATCTTTGACCCTGCTTCTGGTTGTAATACCAGCCGGAGGTTCACCAATGATGTTGACTAGTTTAATATGTTTCTCTCTTGACCATCTGTCTTGTGGAACAGGGTTTTGAAGGATAACTTCAACTGATGGTGAAATGATTGGAGCTGGTTGATCATCATTGATTGATTCACTTATGACATTGTCTTGAGGTTCAGCAGACACAAGAATATCATCTGATTCAACATGATCAAGTTCATGGATAGCTGGAAGATCATCAGCTATAGTGACCTTAGGTGGTTCTTCAAAAGTGACAGAGTTATGAATAGTGGGTAACACAGCTGAAGTGATGTTTTCATATGCAGATACGTAGGGATAGTACTCAATGTTGATAGAGCATTGAGTATCCTTACACTTAGGATCAATGAATTCATCATCAGGTAAGTGCCTATTCTCATTAAAGTTGATTACATCTCCTTCTGTAATTGATTGAGAGGTAGATTCATCATCTTCACTGAAAGTAACATGGACTATTTCTTCCATTTCTTGCCTGCTGATGTTGAACACCCTGAAAGCCTTGGCAACTGGAGAGTAACCCAGGAAGAATCCATCATCAGCCTTTTCATCAAATTTTCCTAAGTGATCCTTGTGATTGTGAATGTGAACAGGACACCCAAACACATGGATCTGTTTTGAGTGTAGCAAGCAGTATTGACAGCCTCTCCTCATAATTGTTTAGGGAGTTTTGCACTATTTAACATTGTTCTGGTTGCTTCAATCAGTGTTCTGTTTCTTCTTTCAGCTACACCATTTTGTTCAGGGGTACAAGGAGATGAGAAATTTTATGAAATACCCTTTTCATCACAGAATTCTTCCAGCTTGTGATTTTTGAACTCTGTTCCATTATCACTTCTCAACTCCTTTACCCTTACTTTATTGAGGTTTTCTATCTTTCTGATAAAGGAAATGATACAGTCAGCTGCATCACTCTTTTTCTTGAGGCAAAATACCTAGGTGTACCTTGAGTACTCATCTACAATAACAAGGGTATATTTGTTGTGGCTGATGGTTTGAGGTTTGACAGGTCCAAACAAATCCATGTGAAGGAGATGTAAAGACTTGCTGATGGAAAATGATCTCTTTGTTTTGAATGAGGCTCTGTGATGCTTCCCTTTCTCACATGCTGAACAGTTTTTGTCTTTAGAGAAAGTCAGAGAGGGAATGCCAGAGACAAGGTTGTGTTTTGCAAGGTTGTTTATGTTTTTGAAGTTGAGGTGAGATAGTCTCTTATGCTAGAGCCAATTAACACTTGGGGAGGCCTTGACAAAGAAGCAGGCATTGGTTTCTTTATTGAAAGATGACATATCAATGACATAGACATCTCTTCTTTTAGGAGCAATAAGGACAACTTCATCATTTTGATTGTAAATGGTTCCCTGAGTTTTGGTAAACAAAACTTTGTAGTTGGCATCACATAACTAACTGATGCTGATCAAATTATGTTTTAGACCATTCACATAAGCAACCCTAGTAAAGGTGATTCCATTACAATTTACTGAGCCATACCCATTTGTGTCTCCTGAAGAATCATCTCTAAAAACCACTTTAGGACCTGACTCCTTTGAATATCTGTGCATATATTGTTTAATACATGTCATGTGTCTAGAGCAGCCACTATCTAGATACCATACAGACCTCTTGAGGTAATCCTACACAGACATTTTCACACAAATTAGTTCCTTTTATGAACCCTCTTTTTAGTGGGTTCTGATTACCTGTTGGCAATCCTTGGTCTCTTAGAGTTGGGGTGTTTCTTAGGGCAGTC
>BQNB010093839.1:0-26267 GCA_026074375.1 Tanacetum coccineum
TGCTTGAGCTTGAACCAACAACACTTTATCGTTGAACCATGTTTCATCCCTTTTCCTCTTGGGCTTAGTGCACTGCTTGGCAATATGACCCTCCCCTTTGCAATTGTAACAAATAACAGTCCGTTGTTTCCCCGTGTTGCTACCACTTGCACCAGGTGTGTATTTTCTTGTTGTTCCAGCAGCATAAGTAGTTTGTCTCCCCTGAACAGGTTGCACAGTCACTTTTCCATCATAGATGGTAGCTTGTTGACGAGGGTTTGACGAAGTCCTTAGCTGATTGTTCGTAGTAGGATACCGGGATGTGACAACAGCAGTTAAGAATGACATCATGTGATTAATTGCGTCAATTGGATCATCCCCCTTCTGGAACACTGGAACAACTAGACTGGAGTCTGGTTGGGAAAATTCAGGTTGTTGCTGTTGATAGGTTGTGGGAGCATATTCCAATTGTGGGATTGATGGTTGTTGAGAATAAACGTTGTGGTGAACGGTGGATTGATACTCATTTGTTGGATAAGTAATTGAAAGAGGTGTTGATTGATTGGTTGAGAATTGTTGATGTTGATAAGGTGTAACAAACTGTGAAGACTGATATGGTGAAACGTGATGTTGAGATAGAGACTGTTGGTGAGGGTGTAGATGAGATTGATAAGCTGGCTGAGTTAATTGGTGAGATGCAACTAAAGCAAGAGGATCAGGGTTGCGTTCATGCATCAAACGAACTTCAATTGCATGTCGTTCATGTTGTTGCAGGTGAGCATGAAGTTGATCAACATTGGTAGTGTGCAAGTCTTTGACCAGTTTAACATCAGTAACAAATTTGCTCCATTCATCAGGAAGAGTGTTTAAGAACTTGGTGTTCACTTGAAACTGCTCCAAAGGCATCTTGTAAATGTTCATATCATTGAGTAACAGAGTGAACCTCAAGTAGTACTCATGCAACGTCTCTCCTTTCTTGTAAGTGAACTTATCAAATTCATCATACAGCTTGCACTCACGTTCTTGTTTGGTTAATGATGTTCCTTGCATCAACAGTTTAATCTTCTCCCAAAGATCTTTTGCCACACGATGTTGACTCACAAGAGCATAGATTTCAGTTGGTAGGCCTTGGAGAATGATGTTTATAGCTTTGATATCGCAATCTGCTTGAATGGCTTCAGCTGGAGTTAGCTCAACATATTCCTTTAGCCTTGTTACTCCGTCCTCAGTGATTGAAGGCCAAACAAGTGGTCCTTTTTCAACAGATGCAAGTATCATTCTCCCATGTGGTCTATTCATCATATAAAGCTCCATTCTGCTTTTCCATGAATCATACAAATGTTTTTCAAGCATCGGTGGTTTGTTGTCTCCTCCAGAGAGAAGTGATTTATCAGCAAGAGACGTCATTGTGATATCAAAAGATTACAATTTGATCGATCGGTGGTAGAAAGAAATTGTGTTTGGTTACGTGATTGTTGAGTCTTGAATTAAAACTACACGGGATTTTACAATTCTTGACAAAACCGGGAAGACAAGTGTTTGTTTCACGGGATTTTACAAGTCAAAGAAATAACCGTATAATTTAAAATTGAGTTTGTTAAGTTTAAACTAAATTTGTTTTTCACTGGTTCGGTCCTGTCGTTCGATCCTCTAGTTCGATCCTAACGTTCGATCCTCTAGTTCGATCCTATCGTTCGATCCACTAGTTCGGTCCTCTCGTTCGGTTCTTAACTAGTGAAAAACTCGTTCGATTCTAACTAGCGAAAAACTCGTTCGGTTCTAACTAGAGAGCACTCGTTCGATTAGAATACTAAAGAGCACTCGTTCGATTGAGACTGAAGAAGCTCGTTCGGTTCAACCTATGCAACTGCTCGTTCGGTTGTCTTGTTCGGTCCTCTAGTTCGATTCCCCTTTGTTCCGATTACACAAGTTCGATTCACATGTCGATTCAAACTTAGTTCGATTCTAACTAGTTACGAACCCTAAAAATTCAAAACTAAAAAAAAACATGAATTTTAATAGTTTTTTTTAGCAAAAAATCTTGTACAACTATTATTACTAACCCTATGTAACAATAAAATGAAAACTTTAAGGTTTTTAAGCTAAAAAAAATTTGAATCACTAATTTGTTCTTAGTAAATGTTTTTGAACACAAATCAAAACACAAAAAACTAAACAAACCACTCCAAGCTCAGATACCAATTTAAGAATACTTAGTAAACTAAGGATCAAGCAAGAACAAGAGTGAGATGTGGGTTGGGATGTTAGAGAGAAATTGGATGGAATATGGATGATGTATTAATGAAATGTATGAATGGAAAAAATGGAACAACCAACCCTCTCCAAGACTAGGAGAGGGTGTATTTATACTCTACAATGGCCGGCCATGGGATGAGTTGGGCCTCCCATGGGCCTTGGGCCGGACTAGATTACTAATCTAATCCTGATACTAACTACGAGCTAAGACTTGTTACAACTTGGAAGTGACCGACACTTTTCGTGTTTCCAACAAATAATGTGTTCAAAATCAAGAGTCATTGATGGGGTAAAATTCATTTTCTTAGGAATTACATTTTTATTTTTTCTTTCTCAAAGTCCTCCTAGAGCATCTTCATAAAACCAATCTAGAATATGCTCTTGAATCTCTAAATAAATATTGCTTTTGAATCATGTGACCCAGTGATACTCCAATGGTAAGAGAAGTCAAACTGATTGAGATAAAGAAGGAAAGCTGAAGATCCATCACATAAAACTACAAATCCGAGTATTATTGGCAACCCTTCCTTATCTAATCAGCCAGAGACCTGACTATAATTTCTATAAGCATGTATGACCGTTATCAGGCTAAATCGGCCTGACCGAAAAGCACTTAAATGCGTAAAAAGATCTTCGGTATCTAAAAGAAACTTACATCGGGGACTTTGGTATCACAAAGGATTTCCTTGCACTAACAGCATTTGCAGATGCGAATCATTGCAGGTTAGTCAAGATACACGCCGTACACATCTGACAGTATAACAACTTTGGTGATAGACTTGTTAGCTGGTCGGTCTAAAGGTAGAAAAGCGTTGCGATATCCAGTACGAGAGAAGCTGAATATATTGCTTTGTCCGCTTTTGGCTCACGTCCTTTGGATGAATCCAACATACCCGACTATGGCTTTGGATTTAATAAAATTCCCATGTGCTTGATAACAAAAGGCGCTATAGCCTTATGCTGCAACAACTTCACAATTCCAGATCTAAGCATGTTAGACATCAATTTCACTTCATCAAGATAAATGTTTACATGGTGTGATCGAACTTTACTTTGTCCAATACGGATTATGCAATAGGCGACATCTTCACTAAAGCGCTTGGTCCGAGAAAGAATTGAGTTTCTACCTCACAAGCTGTGGTATGCGCATTTTACGCCAGAAGACTCTGAAAAAGATGTGCAGAAGAACGTTGACGAATAGTGGTGGTACCTATATTCGGAAAATCCTTTGTATCATATGTACACATAATATAACTCAGAAAAACCAAAAATATTTTCTCTTTAATATAAATTTTTTTCAAAACAAAAATACAAAATTAAAAAATGAAAAAAGTTAAAAAAAGTTTTCAAAAGCATGTCTTTCTTGAATGTGATAACATTTAACGATCTTAGAAATGGTCATTCAAAATGAACGAGCATGTAAATAATATCGAGCAGAAGTTCAAATGTTTTCAAAAACATGCCAAATTGGCTTGCTATTATTTTCATACAGTAACACCGCTTTTCTCCCAACTCCTAAAGGCAAACATGTACGTCAAAAAGCCATTGTTCCTATACAACGAGAATTTATTCTCCCGTTCATGGTACTACATATGACCATCAAAGGCTTGTGATTACTTTGCATCACACCCCGTGCTTTCCTATAACCATAATGTACGTCTCTGTGCGCTAATGTGGTTAAAATAATAGAAACTTATTTTGTTGGTAAAAAGTTGTCTTTCATAATGAGATTTAGAGTTTTCCTAATCACAAAAAGAAATTCAAAACAATTCAACCTTCTCCAAACAATGACAAACAGCTCTTTAAATAAGAAAACGGGTCATTATTTAAGGGGGATAAATCATCAGCAAATTAATCTTTAAAAACAGTCTTTTCAAAATAAGGTTCACGGAATTACCCGGATAAAAGTTTTTTAATAATGACGGATCATAATTTAAAGGAGTTAATGATTTTAACTACAGCAAGCTTTAGATGTCAAAGTGCTTTAAAACTGTTATAAGACATATTTGCAATTAAGAACTTAGTTTGACTCACACATGAATAGATTGTACGCTTATCAATTCTTTGAACACGATCTCGAGTAATGGTGCTACTAGGTTTTGCTGATTCTGAGGTATCGAAAACCAACAAGGGGAAGGAATAATGATACAAGAAAGTTAATGAGATACAGACACGTGATCGAACTCATAACCTTATTCTTATTTAGGTCATTACGGGAAGTACAAATGTATAACCGCAGAAAATTCAGTGTTTTAACTTGTTACATTTTTGAGGTGCACTATTTCAACTACAAAACGAGGGAGAATATGTTGTGAGTTTAAGTATGCGTCAATTAAGATACTAGGGGTAAGTGTTGTAAGAAGAATTATTCTAAGTCGTGAGAAATAGGTTACTGATTCAATAATGGCTTCCCTTAAAACGGTTAATCACTAAGCTTATTCTTAAAGAATAGAGATTTGTGATTAAAAAGGTTCACAATAGGTATGATGTATCCATTAATTTATTCAGTATTCTGCAGAAAGAGATGATACATTTAGTACTTAATATGACATTAGTGTTTCCATTTCGACTACTTAAGAAGGAAAATTGTATATTCCGGACTTAGTTGACTTTGGTGTACAATTTATATCCTTACTATCCTGTAGAGGAAATGCCTCACAAACCGTGAAATAATTGACTTTGGTGTTGCGGTTTCGAGTTAATAGTGCACTTCTGATATCGGGGCTTTACCATCAAGACTGCCTTGATTGCGGCTTGCAAGAAAAGTTCTGAATCTACACAAAGAAAGGAATTCTGGATTATGGGAAGCTAAGACAACTTCAACAAACGACACACCCAACCTTCTACAAGCTCAAGTACATAAGTATCTGAATCTGTTCTATCCTCTAAGTTTGATATGCAAAGACTTTCATAACTTGGAAAGAAAGTTTAAGGCAACGCTAAAGGTGCTTGAACAGAGAAAGATCAAGTAACACCCTCAATTAGCCAGCAGCGGAAGGGTATCCAAATGGTGTTACGTCATATTACAAAACTTCAAATCATAGAAAACGACTCAAAATGACGCTTTTATGAGAAAATTTTATTCATTTGAAAAAAAAATAAAGTTTACATCACGGTACCAATAAGTTTAACAACATGTCAACAAACGTTTTTACAAAACATTTTCAAATAAATAATTATTTAGCGGGCCTTCATATCTCCATCGCCGAATTACCTTCAAGGACCTGAGATAAAACATGCTAAAAGTCAACAATAATGTTGAGTGAATCCATAGAGTTTATATATATATAAACAATAAAAAAAAATTTCCGAACACAAGTATCATTTTATCAAAATACATCTTGGATACAACGATTGGGCCAAACAAAGTATAATCGGGGGATTATTATAAGCCTCATGACATCGAACCTTACCAAATATTCAATATAATGCCCACTATACACCCTCGCTATGAGTCTATCTTATTCTCTATACAATGCATCCATTGTGTCATTTTTCCCAGGACACAAAAGACATCAGCAGTCGTCACGGATCGGAGGTGGTACCACTAAATAGTACTAATTTCAGTATAACGTATTCCATATTTCCTAAGGCAATTAACAATTCAGATTTCCGGGGTCTTTTATCTAAGGGATGAGAGTTAAGCTAAACATATAATAATCATGTTCTACTAGCAAACAATTCGGTCACTTGTGTTCAATTATTAAAACAATCTGTTATCTCCCTCGCGGGTTAATAATACAATATAAAGTGTAAAAATGCGATGCTAAGAATCTCCTTAGTTGGTGATGTCGGACGAGACTATCGATGAATAAAAACTTCTAAAATAGGCGCGTCAATCAGACCAAGACCTATACAAATTTTAACGTGTCCTTAGGTTTCTAGTCGATAAAATAAAATTCAACAAATTTAAATATGTATATATACATGTATCTTATATGATATCAACAATTTATAATTCCCTAAATTTTAATTCGTACATATTCTTCATGTGTTTTACAATTGTACTAAGAAATTTAGCTCATTTTTCACTAGAAGTTACAATTTTAGTCCAAATGCCCATAGGCCCATTAATGTAGTCCATTAAGTAATTAGTCCATTTTAAAGTCCAAGTAACCAGATCAAACCATTAATTGGGCCCAGGATAGGGGGGGGTGGTTGGGTCCAAAGTTAAGTTCCGAATAGGTCCATTCATATACATTGGGCCTAATGGTCCCAATAAGGTTCTAATAGTCCCGTAATAAAATCTTGATAATGAGTTTATATAAATTTATTCGATTCGGGTACTACTGATGTCGGTAAAGTTATATTGATCAAGGTTTCATCATACAAAAGTTCCCAAAAGGGGTTCTAACCATCATCTAGTTTTAGTCCGCAAAAAACGCTTAAACAAATTTTAGTAATTATATAGACGTAATTTTTTTATTTTATCTGTATATGGCTTACCGAAAATATTGATATCTTCAAACCATAAATGTATCTAGATTATAAAATTAATAACACTTAGTTTTCCTTTTTAAATGTACATATAGATTTATAAGTCATTTTTATACTTATTTTAAGTTAATATATACTTAAAGGTCACTCATTTTTATAAATACAAAAGGTCAAGTTGGCATTTTTGCTGAAAATTCACTTTCATCATTTTTGATGCCATTTTCAAACCATAATGAATTGGTTGATCATCCAATTGGTACAGAACCTACATGATTTTATCTAGGTCTCATAATTTTAGGTTTTTAACCAACTCAGTACGCAATCATGACTTTTTATATTTCAGTCTATCAAGGTCCAGAATTTGATGTCTTTATTGGTAAAAATGGACATAAACTTGATCAATTTTCACTTCCATTGAGTATCCAATTAGCCACATTATCATCACTCAATTCTCTACAACCCGGAAATCAAATCAAGTCCTAATACTCAGTAAAAATCCAGAACTTACTGTTAACAAACAATCCCTAAAATTTCAATGATATCTAGCAAGTTTTAATAGGTTGATTTAGACCATTTCTTACACTAGAACTACACATGCATCTACTATTTTATTAGCTTGAATCATCAAAGTACAATACATTTATATACATAATAAAATGAAATAGAAATAAAAATTATAACAAACTATGAAGTTTATACCATAAGAAAATGATGAATGATGATCAAATGATCAACAATAACAACAAGACTTGACTTCAAGCTTGATCTTCACCCATATTATTTTAGATCACCATTTTTATTATCCATTGCATGTCGTATATTTTTAGTGGAAAACGTAGGAAATAACGAGGGGATTCGGAAAATATAAGTTGTTCGGATTGCATGTACTTTTTCCGGCGACTACGGCGGTTTCCGGCGAACGAAGACCGGCGGCCGACTCGGCGTGGGCTTTTCATGTGCCTGGAAAAGTTTTTCGGTGGTGGTGTGAGCTATGAGAGAACGTGTGTGTTTTTATTTAAAAAAAGGAAGGAAATGAGGGAAGAAAACCTTCCTTATAAAATATATATATATAATATATATATATATATATATATATATATATATATATATATATATATATATATATATATATCTTGCACTAGTTTGGACTTTTGACAATAATAATCCTCCCCTCTTTTCAAAAATTAGTTTTTGACACATGAACTTTTTACTTAAATAAAAATCAACTATCGTGGCTCGGGATTAAACTTCCGAGACAATTTTTATTTTCCGTTACACTTTTATTTTAATTTCTAACATTTAATAAAATGTGTACATTTTAAAACATTAGTTCGGCTCAAGACAAGGAACAAAGACGACATTTGTAAAAATAATAAATTCAAATTCCATTCGAAATAAAATAAAAAAAAATACGAAATAATTTATTTACGACAAAAAAAGATTTTTTAAATGTCGACGTTTTGTTTATGAAAACACCAAATAAAACAATGCAAACAAAATTATTTCTATGACTTTTTGAAAATATAACGGTCGATGCCTTTACGTAGAATTCACCGGTTCTTTGTAAAAGACGCGTAATTTACGAATGTAGCCCTAATTCGTCCCCTGTTAGAATCGTGATTCATATCTCAACATAAAAATGAAAATTATAATTAATACTCGAGAAATAAATAACGATTTGAAATTGACGGATTGTCACAGCATTTCCCCCTAAAAAGGGATCTTCGCCCTTGAAGATCAATTCATCTTGTCGACCGATTCTTAATTAAAACTCAAAGAGATTGAAGGATATTTCTTCCATAAATTGATCCTAACCCTATTCCCAAGTAAAATTGGTCTACGACTCGAGTTCCATCGAACTTTAACTATAGAAATCCCTGACTTTTGCTTAAGGTTGCTTCTCTTCCCCTATCCATGATTTCGATAGGTTCTTGATGAAATGCATACTCTCGTCGATCCTATACTTCTTCAAGAGGAATAATAAGGATCCTTCATTTTTTCCATAAACACTTTCTTCAAGTTTTGAATAATGGAATGTATTGTGAACTCCGTGCAGCTCTCAGGGGTAATTCAGTTTATATGCCTCCGACCGAATCTGATGGAATCTTGAATAGGTCCAATATAACGGGGCCTTAATTCCCACGTTTTCAAAATTGTACAACCACCTTTCCACGGTGATACTTTAGCATAACTGCCACCCACCTCGAAATCCAAAGGATTACGTCTTATAACCGCATAACCTTTTTTTGCCTACTATGAGTAGCCAATAATCCGATTTTCTTGATTTTGCACAATCATTTTCCGACGTTTTACGAATCATTTCGGTCCGTGGTTTGGACATCTCCAACCTCACACCAACATATAGGCCGATCTAAATTCCTTCCGTATAGCGCTCAAAGGTGCGCTTTAATACTCATAATCGTGAAAACTATTAATTGTTGAGAAATCAGCAAAGGTAAGTGCTTATCCCAGTCACTAACCAAAGTCAATCACGCAAGCACATAACAATGTCCTTTCATAGTTTGGATCCTTCCATTCCATTCTGACCATACAGTTAGAGGAGGATAAGCGTGTTCACATCCACATTCATCCCTATTAATTTTTGAAGGGATTCTCCAAAAATCCGGAATTTGACAAAACGAGGGTCTAAATGTCTGTATTGTTCTTTCACTCTGACCATCAGTTTCAGGATGGTAAGCAGTGCTCATATCTAAATTCGTCCCCAATGACTTTTGAAGAGATCTCCAAAACCTTGATGCGAAACGAGGGTCTCGGTCCGAAATAATCGACACGGGCACCCCGTGCCTACAAACAATCTCCTTCAAATACAATCGAGTAAGCTTCTCCATTTTATACTTCTCATTCATCGGAATAAAGTGAGCAGATTTAGTCAATCGGTCAACAATGACCCAAATTGAATCATATCCAGATGGTGTTCTTGGAAGCTTTGTAATGAAATCCATTGTAATTCTCTCCCATTTCCAAACAGGAATTTCCGGCTGCTGAAGTAATCCTGACGGCTTTTGGTGTTCAGCCTTGACTTTAGCACATGTCAAGCACTTACTGACATATGTCGCAATGTCCGCTTTCATATTCGGCCACCAGTATAACTTCCTCAAATCATGGTACATTTTATCCGATCCAGGATGAATGGAATATTTTGATTTATGAGATTCCAACATGATTAGACCTCTCAATCCTCCAAATAATGGTAACCATACTCATCCTTTCAGACATTTCGTACCATCGGATCTAACTTCAAATGGCTCCCCTTCGCCACGAAATCCTTCGGCACCAATATTTTCCTCCTTGCACGCTTCAACTTGTGCATTTTGAATTTGTTCGGGTAAATTGTTATGTACCGTCACCACTAAAGCACGCACTCGAATCGGTTCCTTATCCTTCCTGCTCAACGCATCAGCGACAACATTCGCCTTTCCTCGGGTGATAACGAATAACACAATCGTAATCACTCAGAAGTTCAATCCATCTACGCTGCCTCATATTTAGCTCTTTCTAATCCAAAATATATTGTAGGCTTTTGTGATCGGTGTATACCGTACATTTAGTGCCGTACAAATAATGTCTCCATAGTCGAAGAGCAAAAACCACCGCTCCCAATTCCAAGTCATGGGTCGTGTAGTTTTCCTCATTCTTTCTAAGTTGTCTAGAGGCGTACGCAATCACCTTTTCTCGTTGCATCAAAATAGCTCCAAATCCTTTAAGGGATGCATCACAATACACAACAAAGTCTTCGCTTCCTTCGGGTAGTGATAATCTTGGCGCACTACACAATTTCAGCTTCAATGTTTGAAATGCCTCCTTTTCGTCGTTGCCCCACACATACGGCTTATTTTTCTGAGTGAGTTTAGTTAATGGTTTGGATATTAGAGAAAACTCCTTAATAAACCTTCGATAATAGCCTGCCAAAACCCAAAAATTTTCGCACTTCCGTTGGTGTAGTTGGTGCAGCCCAATTTTTAATGGCTTCGATCTTCGCAGGATCAACATGAACTCCACTACTATCAATTACATGGCCAAGGAATTGCACGGAATAAGCCAAAAATCACACTTCGAAAATTTAGCGTACAACTTTTCGCTCCTTAGCAAATTCAAGATAGTCTTCAAATGTTCATCATGTTCTCCTTTATTTTTGGAATAAATCAGAATGTCATTAATGAATACGATTATGAACTTATCAAGATACGACTTGCACACGCGATTCATCAAATCCATGAATACTGCAGGTGCATTAGTCAGTCCAAAAGGCATTACCTGAAACTCATAATGTCCATAACGAGTTCTAAATGTTCTGATTGGAATGTATTCCTCGCGGATACGAAGTTGATGATAACCAGATCGTAAATCAATCTTCTAATAAACACTAGAACCTTGCAGCTGATCAAATAAGTCATCAATCCTTAGTAATGGATATCGATTCTTGATCATCAACGTGTTTAGTTCTCGGTAATCAATGTACATTCGGAATGATCCATCCTTCTTTTTCACAAACAATACCTGAGCTCCCTACGGTGACGAGCTTGGTCGAATAAAACCTTTCTCCGACAACTCTTGCAGTTGCTTAGACAACTCCTTCATTTTAGATGGTGCTAAACGATATGGCACACGCGCCACAGGTGCAGCACCGGGAATAAGATCAATATGGAATTCAACTTGCCTGGGTGGCGGAAGTCTAGGTAATTCATCAGGAAATACCTCGGGAAAATCTCAGATAACAGGAACATCTTCTAATCGCTTTTCCTTCGATTCTTGTTCTGTTACTTGAGCTAAGAATAGCTTACAACCCTTCTCTATATACTTTTGAGCCTTAATGCAAGAAACAATCTTCAATCGGGAATTATTTCTATCGCCTTCGATAACCAACGTCTTACCCTCCAGGGGAATCCTAACCTTTTTTTTTCCACACAAAATAGCGACATCATATCGTGATAACCAATCCATCCCAATAATGACATCAAAACTTCCTAGTTCTATTACCATTAAATCAATTAGAAAAGAATGGTTTAAAAGATTTAGTGTACATCCTATTAATACATTATTGGTAATTACTACTTTTTCCGTCAGCAATTCGACTATCCATAGCATGTATCTAACTTAACTGGTTCAATATCATATGGGTACTAAAATTTGTAGTACAAAACTTTTACGGCACCCGAATCATGTAAAGTAGTAGCTTATGATTATTGAGTAAGAATGTATGTAAACGACTTTTCGGATCTTGCTGAGCATCCACAGCTCCCAACTTGTAACAGCTCCATCGGTTATTTTCACTTTTCCATTATTTTTAATTCCCTCCCCTGGAAAATTCTCTTCGGTGACCTTTTCATTGCATTAAAACAAGTCACATCTTTTCTGTCGAGACTCCAACAAGCAGAGTCTTGTGTTTTTTTTAAAAAATTTTTCCCCAAACTTACCATCAACTTACCTCAATTTCGAAACATATACCCCCCCATGCTTTTTTTTTTGCATTCTGGACAACTTCGCTTTGTTCATTTGGTGCAGCATTGGTCATAGCTCCAGCGTTAGCCCTTCTTTGGTTTTGTCGACGATTGTAATCGCGTCAGTTGTCACCACGACCACCACGATCTCCTTCACCTTTCCTCTTTTCAACTCTTCCAGAAACCTCATCAGTCTTGTCTTGTATGTTTTTTCTCCTCTAATGAGCCTGGTTAAGCATCGGCACGCCTCATCATTACTGGTAGGCTCGATTGATGTCTCTACATCTACACGTTTAATCTCTTTGACAGCCCACGACTATATTGCTCCTACCTTCTCCTGCTCAGGCTCCACCCTGCTAGGACACACAAGTCAATTCATGGAATCGATCTGGTATACCCATCAATCAGTCTTTTTTACTTTCAAGTTATACAATCTCTTGCATCCATCCTTGGCAACATACTTCGAGGACAAAATTACTAAGTCATCCACTGTCTCACCTCTGTCAATGGAGTCAGATTAGCCCAAGGCATCAATACCATGGAAAGCTATCCTTCCATTCCACAAGTTAATGCACGACACTTGGAGGTAGACATTTAAATTTCATTATCCCTTTCTTTGAATCACTGATTTCGGATAACACAGATCTAGATTTTCTCAAAACCACTGACATAATCTTACGGACCTTCCGGTGCCTTTTATTAAGGTTGTGGTCACACTTCATGTAATGTTACCGAAGTAACACCAGTGATTTTAGGCGCTGGGTCCTCGTGTAACCACTGGCTCCAGCACCACCGGCTCCAGCACCACCGGCTCCAGCACCACCGGCTCTAGCACCACCGGCTCCAGCACCACCGGCTCCAGCACCACCGGCTCCAGCACCACCGGCTCCAGCACCACCGGCTCCGCGGTTCATATTTGCCATAAATTCAGCCATAGATGTGGCAACTTGTTCCCTAATAACCTCGCGCATACGTGCCTCAAACATTGCTTTTGGCGGCATGATCCTGTTACAACACAAATCAAATCATAATGAGTATTCATTCAATGATTGTATTAAACGAAAGGAGCAATTTAGAAGAAACAAGAAAAGAAAGGTAACAAAACAACGACCATAGACATTAGAACCAAAAGATAGTCATTTCATTAATCACCAATAAGTTACAAGTTGCATTATCATACATTACATGTCACCATCTAATGCTATACAACTCCAAAAGACTAGTCCTACTAACTGACATCGCAGTTTAGTTAGTGATTTACAAAAGATACTACTAATGATAAACTAATCTACTAAGAGTCACTAGGTGGTCCACGTGGCTCGGAAGGTCCCTCGGTCCCATCAGAAGTAGAGTTCTTTGATTTCTTTCTCGGACGCTCAGTGTCTTCATTATCAGATGGCGGCTTCGGAACAGCCCCACTACGAACCATATCCAAGTATAACATCTTATTCCACACTCGGGACTCATGTAACCTCCTCTCAGCAATATCACACTCTATACGAGCCCATGCCAACTTAGTCTCAGTCTCATCCAATCTTTTCTTCAATGTGCCATTCTCCTTACTTCTCCTATTACTTGTCACCTCTTGAGTAACCATTTCCAAAGCACGCTTGACATTTTCCAAATCATGATTAAGTATTTCCCTTTCTTTCTCCCCGATTTTATCCTTAGATTTGAGAAGAGCTATCTCAGTTTGGTTTGTACTCAACTCAGCCTTCGTAAGTCTAGCTCGTGCACGGGACGTCTCCAAATCACGTCTCAAAGCCCAAGGACCAATCACACATCACATGGATGAGTCACGAGTCAGAAGATGACTCTCCTTCCTCCTTACAGCCCCTCAAAAAGTCATGAATGCATAAGGCTTTTGGGTAGAAGTACATCAGTAGCCTCAGATGCAAACATCGACCTCGGGTTGCAACATCAATGTACCATGGTTTATGAACCAAACATTGGCTACTCCAGGGTTAATGGCTAACTGGTAAAGAGACATCAAATCCATTTATATTTTCAATGATTCACCTCTCTCAAGAGTTAACACACCTAGATGTGATGAGAATAGACTGAAACTTTATGATCTGATGTACATATAGTCAATGTTACTGTTTCTATGTTGTTGAAGAGATAGTACATGTAGCTGTGAAGTGTTGGTCATGATATTTACAAGGTTAGATGCTGCAAATATCAAGTAGTGATGCTTTAAAGAGTTGCTGATAGAAATCAAGAAAGTGCTCATACAAGACAGTCATCATGTTGCTATTCAAGAATAATTCCAAAGATAAGGCTCACAACATCCTCAGGAAGCTCATAATGAAGATATTCAAAGAAACTTGAAGTTCACAAGTAAAGATCAAGTTAGGGGAGGATTGTTAGGAATTATTGTAAACAGACTTAAGTCTGGTAGTTATAGAGTTAAGTCTGGTAGACATAGTTAAGTCTGCCAGTACTAAGTTAAGTCTGGCAGTACTATAGTTAGTACTGGCCTTGTCTAGTTAAGTTTGTTTATATAACAGAATAGTTATAATAGTTATCTTAGAGATATCTTAGGAATGAATATGCATTATCCTTTTACGTGTTTGTAAAGCCTATTAGGGTTTCCTTGGTGTATAAAAGGAACCCTACGACATAGTGTTTGAGAGATAGAACCCTAATAGAAATCAATAGAAAATAGCAAAGTTTTACGTTGTGTTCTTCTTAGTACTTGTATTAAGATTCCGCATTAGCACATAATATTCATAGTTATTGTCTCTCATATAGTTGATTTGGATTTATTCAAGTTAGCTATTGTCTTACAAAAGGCAAAACAGATCCAAGACTTTGGACCTACAAAAAGTAAAGAAGATTTAAGGTTTATATAATAGGATTGAAAAATAAATTTAAGAAAATCATGGTGTTAGGTGATAGAGATACCAAAAATTGCATGGCTAAACAGAGAAAGACCAGTAAAGTCTAGTATAGGGATGGTCAAAGATACAGAAAAAGAGGGAACAGTAAAAAGTTCGTGACCACTGAGGGCGGTCCTATAAATAGGAAGGTGGTCCCAAATATATGAGGGGGCCACCAGTTATTTACGGGGGGCATTTTCTGTGAGTTACGAAATTTTTTAGAATTTTCTATTTTCTATTATGTGCGGAAAAGAGAAGGCTAGAGAGGGTTGTGTGTTAACAACTACTATGACTAAGGTGTAAAGGTTTTCTCTGTAACTTTGTATGACGGATGGACCAAAAAGATCCATGTGAAGAGTTCTAAGCATCTAGTCATTGAGACTACATTCTTAGCTTTGTGACTAGCGTGAGCTTGTTTTTCAATTTTGCAAGCATCACAAAATTGTTGATCAAACTTAAGCTTAGGTAAGTTTCTAACTAGTTCCTTAGATGCCAACGATTGAATTAAATGCATATTTGCATGCCCTAATCTCATATGCCACAAGGTGGAGTTTTCTATAATCGTTGTAAGACAAACTTTATCTTTAGGCTTCTTTCCTAATTTCATTACATACAAGCCGCTTTTCCTAATACATCTACCTATGACCTTTTCATCCTTAGTGATTTCACTATCATGTTCAGAGAATATTACTTTATACTTATTATCACATATTTGACCTACACTTAGCAAGTTAAATCTCAAATTATCTATATGCTCTACATTATCTATATTAAGAGAGTCATTAGAGATCATTCATTTTCTAATGATGTTATCACGAAGATTACTGCCAAAAATGACATTACCTCCATTGTATGCCTTGTAAGTTGAGAAAAGCTTTCGATTTCCCGTCATGTGTTTGGAGAATCCGCTATCTTTTATCCATTCATCAGGCTCTAAATCGATCTCAAGGCATATCTAATTATATAACACAATAACTCAAACATTTGGTCCCCAAAATCTCATGGGTCTAAGGTTGTTAGCATTAAACATCCCTTGCATTTGTTGCATTTGGTTAAGATGTGGGAATGGAGGACATAATCCCCATGGCATGTAACTTTAATGTTAGAAGTTATTCCAAGTTACGGGAAACCATTTGGAAGATTTTATCGTCCAAGGTTTCTTTTTGGTTGCGGTGTTTTAAAACAAGGATAAGATTTATTGACTCTTTTAGGAAGTGGAGTTTTTGACCTAAATTTTGGTTTGGAAAGAAGGTTTATAAAACCATTTAACCTCATCATCACTAGCAACGGGAATTTTAATATTGTTAACCATTATATGTTTTTGTCTATGACCTAAAATAGATTTAAAAAAAACAGATTTTTCTTTTTCTGATGAACAGACCAGCGGTCCTGATTTGCTTTGGGGGCCGTCTATGCATTATGAGGTCCGCCCTCAGCAAATGGGGAACCACCACCACCAGAGTACATCTCATTTTAAGATTTCACAAATTTTGTTTCCTTAGTCCCGCTTGTTGAAGCTTTAAATGAGTTAAACCCAAGACCCGATTTATCTTCGAGGGTTTTTGAATACTAAGCATTTTGTTTAGAGAGCGTTTACTCTTTTGAAATTGAGTTAGCTTTAGAGCTTCCTCTTTTAGTTTTTCGTTGTCAATTCTAACTATTTAACATGTTTTACATTCGAGATCAACTCCCTTGTTTCTCTCGAGTTTAGACAATTTTTCTTTTAACTCACTAATTTCATTTTCTAAACTATTTCTAATAGCTTTTAATCGTTTGTTCTTAGTGATTATTTTTAGACTCATTTGCATAACTTATCATACTCACTTTCTAAAGTAAAGTCATCTATTGATGAGTTTTTATCACTAAACTAAGAGGATTCGGAATGTACCTCGCTAGATACGTGATTCATAAAACATGTTTCATCTTTAGCCTTTTCATCATCTTCCTCACCGCTATCGCTCCAAGAACCTCTTACGAAAGCTCAAAACTAGTTGACTCTGAAAAATCAAACGAAACCTATTATTTTGGGACCGGATGTATGTTTTAATTTTTATTTTTTTTTGTTAATTTTTTTTATAAATTTTATTCTTTTTATTTTATATTTAATTTAAAAAGGGAATTTTTTGTTTTTCTTTATTTTTTTATTCTTTTATATTTAATTTTTATAAGTAAAATTACTATATTTTTTATTTTATTTTATATTACATTTTTTTTTAATATTTTTAATTGATTTTACTAATTTGATTATTTATTATTTGAGTTTTTATTAAAAAAAAATTTTTAATTTAAAAAAAATTTTTTTTAAATTTTATTTGGTTTATTTAAATTTTATAAGGTATACAAATTATTATTTTTTTTATTTGTTTTTTTTTTATTTTTATTGTGTTATTGTTTATGTTAAATTTTTTTTTTAGCTTAATCGTTTTGTTTCTTAGTGATTATTTTTAGACTCATTTTTCATAAATTATCATACTCGCTATCTAAAACAATGTCATCTATTGATGAGTTTTCATCACTAAAGTAAGAGGATTCGGAATGTACCTCGCTAGATGCTTGAGCCATGAGACACGTTTCGTCTTTGGTCTTTTCATCATCTTCCTCACCGCTATCACTCCAAGAACCTCCGACGAAAGGTTTTTGGTTCTTGTCCTTTAATGGTTTCGGACATTCTCTGATAAGATGATTTGGATCTCCGCATCTAAAACATTTCCTATCAATTTTGCCATTCTTGTCATCTCGGCTTCTTTGGAATGTCTTTTTGTCATTCAGTGGTTGTCTCACGAACCTTCCTCATCTCTTGAAGAACTTCTTGATGTTTCTAACCGCCATGTCGTATTCTTTGTCTTCACTTCCGAAAGTTAAACTTTCTTCATCACTAGATTCCTTTTTAGCCATTAAAGCAAGAGATCTCCTTTTTTCCTTTGGCTTTGACGATTTAGAAAACTTTCTTGATGATCATCTCGTAAACTTTAAGGTTCCCGATGAGTTCATCAGGTGATAGTGATGTCAAGTCTTTCGACTCTTCAATCGCCATGACCTTTGCTCTCCGTTTAGGATGTAGAGCTCTAAGAAACTTCCTAACATAGTTCTTGCTGGAGTAACCTTCATCAAGAGCTTTTAGACAAGTAATAATAGTATTAAATCTAGCAAAAGCACTATCTATAGACTCGTCTTTAGAAATGATGAATTGTCCATATTGTTGTACCAAAAGGTCAATCTTGTTATCTTTGACTTGGTTATTACCTTGATGGGTGATTAACAAGGTTTTTCAAATTTCTTTTGCCGTATTACACAAGAAAATTCTTTCATATTCTTTTCTAGGCAAAGCGTTGTAAATAACCATTTTGGCCTCGTTATTTTTCGCAAGTCTTTTCTTAAAATAATCATTTTGTTTTTCAAAAGGGACAACCTCATCTAGTTTGGTTTTCGGATTATTTTGAATGGGTTGAAAATCACCGTTAGTAATAACATGCCAAAGATCAAGATCTTTTGATTTCACATATGTTTCAAATCTATTTTTCTAATAAATAAAACCATCACTTTCGAAAAGTGTTGGTCTTTGCATAGATTACCCTTCTAGATATTTGTCAAAATCCATAGATCGATCCAAGCTTTAAAATACAATATAATTTAAAAATCTTGAGTGACATCAGCTTCTGATACCAATTGCGGAAACTAAAGGGGGGTTGAATAGTTTATCGGTTAATTGGCGTTTTAAAACATTGTTTATAAAAAAGGCTTGATTCGAGTATATGTGATATCAACCAATGATATGAACAATCAATATATCTAATCTACTTACAATTCAATCACAATACAAACAATAAATAAGGAACGTAAATAGAAGATAAGAGATAGAACAATCAAACCACAACACCGAGAATTATAGTGGTTTGGCTACGAAGCTCTTCTTCGCCTTACCCCCCTCCTCGAGTATCCGACTCGAGATTTTACTTTGTCAACAAGCTCCCTTCAGGCGGAGAAAACCGTTTACACGTCTCTTATTTTGTTTTCCAACATTAAGGTAAATGTCGAGTCCTAATCTTAGCTAGAACCAATCTACAATTTCACTAATTTATTTTAAGGAATAAAATACTAACCGATACACAATTAACACTTTCTGATTTATACATGTTGGGAATTATGCATTCTTGACTTAGTACCGTTAGTTATATTAGTTAGTACCGCTAGTTGTAATTTGTACTGACAGTACAAAATGTTAGTACTGATCAGATAGTTAGTACCGTTAGTATAAAATAGTTAGTACCATTTATGAGATATGCGTGAGATATCTTAGGAAAGGATATGCATGATCTTTATACGCTTTTTATAAAGCCTATTAGGGTTTCCTTAGTCTATAAAAGGAACCCTAGGCATAATTAGTAGATATAGTTCTACACAGATCAATAGAGATCTATTAGCAATCATAGTCTCTGTAATCTGTAACCTAGGCAGATTCAAGTGATAATATAAAGTTCTTTTGTGATTCTTAATATTGTTCTTCTTAGCATTATTGATTAGTTTCCGCATAATCAATAGTGTTCAAATCAGTGTTTCATTATTGTTGCTTTAGAATTATCTAAGGGAACAAACCCTTTACAAGCTAAAGGTTAAGATCTATTTAGTAAACGATCCAACAAGTGGTATCAGAGCTTGTGTGGAAACTCTGAATAAGAAGAACTCAATTGTAAGATGGCAGAACAAGACATTCCTCCACCCACTATCACAGCAATGAAAATTGTTGGGAAAATAGATTGTAACAGACTTAATACTGGTAGTATAACAGTTAAGTCTGGTAGTAATAGTTAGTTCTGTCTATGGGATGTTATTGTTAATGGAGATCTAGAAGAAAAGCCTGCACCAACTGGAGAAACATCTGCTCCTCCTGCTCCTAAGACTGCTAAACAACTTGGCTGCTAAAAGAACCAGAAAAGAGGTTAAGAGCATCTTTGCTTTTACAATACCTGATGAATCCTTCTCAAGTTTCACAATGTTAGCAGATGCTAAGTTCATCTCTGGGCAAGCAATCAAATCAAGTTTGTGAGGTAATGAAGAATCTAAGGAGGAGATGAGAAAAAATGTTCTAAAACATCAGTTTGAAATTTTTTCTACTACATCAAATGAAAGTCTGGACAAGGCTTATGATAGGTTCCAAAAACTAATAAGTCAATTGGAGGTTCATGGTGCTCCATTATCAAAGGAAGATATCAACCAGAAGTTCCTAAGAAGTCTTCCTCCTTTATGGAATCAAATTGCCTCTAATCATGAGAATAAGCCAGACATTGATGAGATTGATATTGATGACCCTCAACAACATCCTAAGGTCTACGAAGATAGATTAAAAGGTCTTCAAGTTCACTTCTACTTCTCAGAACTTGGCATTTCTTTCCTCTGAGAACACTAGCAGTACTAATGAAGTTAGTACTGCCAGTAGAGATTTTAGGGTTATTACTGCTGGTGGAATTAGTCAAGTTTCATCTACTCTATGTGCTCATGATGTAGCATGCTCTTTCTTTACACAACCAACAACCAGTCCTCAACTTGAAAATGAGGATTTTCAGCAGATTGATGAAGATGACTTGGATAATAGAATCTTAGATGCAGGGATGGCTATGTTTGACTGTCCAGATGTGGGAAAAAGGCAATTGGCACAAAGTGGGTCTTTAAGAATAAAAGGGATGAGAGAAGTATTGTTGTGAAAAACAAAGTCAGGCTTGTAGCACAAGGGTTTAGACAGGAGGAAGGAATAGATTATGATGAGGTTTTTGCACCTGTTGCCAGGATAGAGGCAATCGGGTTATTTTTAGCCTTTACATTATACATGAGATTTACTGTCTACCAAATGGATGTTAAAAGTGCATTTCTATATGGAACTATTGAAGTAGAGGTGTATGTCCATCAAACCTTGTCAGTGCTTTGAGTAATACCTGCTCATCCCAACACAATGTGTATTATAAGGAGTGATTAAAGTCTCTTTTATGTTTCGCTTTATCAAGACCCCTGTAGAGCTTGGTATGAGATGCACTTTGTCGTTCTGTTCTGATAGAAAATGTTTCAGGAGAGGTACCATTAGACACAAAGTCATTGTTTTGATCAATGAAGATAGAAAAGAGTGACATTATGTTAAGCCAAAGTGTATGTGGATGACATTATTTTTGGTTCTACAAAGAAGTCAATGTGTACAGAGTGTTCTACAAAGAAGTCTATGTGTACAGAGTTTGAAGATTGTATGCACAAAAGATTCCAAATGAGCTCCATGGGTGAACTCACTTTCTTTTTGGGACTTCAAGTGAAGCAACAACCTGATGGAATCTTTATTAGTCAAGACAAGTATGTAGCTGACATCTTAAAGAAGTTTGATTTTTGGTCCATCAGAACAGCTACTACTCCTATTGAGTCTAATAAACCACTGGTCAAGGATGAAGATGGTGTAGATGTAGATGTACATGTCTACAGGTCTATGATTGGCTCTCTAATGTATTTAACTGCATCAAGGCCAGACATCATGTTTGCTGTCTGTGCCTGTGCTAGGTTTCAAGTCACACCAAAAGCTTCACACTTAAATGCAGTAAAAAGGATTTTTAGGTACCTCAAACATCAACCCAAACTAGGGTTATGGTATCCTAAGGATTCACCTTTTGAACTTGAAGCTTACTCAGATAGTGATTATGGAGGAGCCAGTCTTGACAGAAAATCAACAACAGGTGGCTGTCAATTTCTTGGTAGAAGATTGATATCTTGGCAATGCAAGAAGCAGACTATTGTGGCAAATTCTACTACTAAGGCAGAATATGTTGCAGCTGCTAACTGTTGTGGGCAAGTATTATGGATACAGAATCAGATGATGGATTATGGTTTCAATTTCATGAACACCAAAATCCATATTGATAATGAGAGCACTATAAGTGTTATCAAGAATCCTGTTGCTCATTCTAGGACCAAACATATTGAGATTCGATTTCATTTTATAAGAGATTGCTATGAGAAAAGACTGATAGAAGTTATCAAGATTCACACTGATCATAATGTTGCAGACCTTCTCACCAAAGGATTTGATGTCACAAGATTTAACTTTTTGGTGGTTAGCATTGGATTATTGAATCTGTAGCTACAATTGAGGGGAGGCACGATGATTTGTTGTACAGTTTGTATGAAATATTTTAAGCAGAGGGTTTTTGACCATAGTGATGAATTTCATGGAGTTGTTTGGGTTTTAGAGAGTCATTGGAAAGAGATATAGATGGTACTGAAGAACTCTTGTTGCCAGACTTGTTTATTCTTTGGTTGACAAAAGTTAGTACCGATAGTGCAAAGTTAGTACCGCTGGGCAAAGATAGTACCGCTATAAAGCCGTTGGAGAAAATACCGCCAAGGGTCTAAAGTGTAAATTGTACCGGTTTCTTTGCTTTTGGGTTTGTCCAACCTATATAAACCCATCTCAATTGCACAATTTACTCACGTAATCTCTCTTAATCGCTCTCTTCTAACAAACCCTAATCTTTTAATCACCGACGATCATAAATTCTACACATATGGCTGTTCTTGAATCTTGTGCTAAACACAACATGGTCGCTTACTTGGAAAAGACTGATGGGAATACAGATTTTCATGAGATTATAGACTTTCTTACACGAAGCTCCATTCACTATGCTCTCACTGTAAGTCCTGTAGTCTCTACTACATTTGTTGAACAGTTTTGGATGTCTGCTAAATCCAAAATAATCAACAATGTTAGGTATATTACTGCCAAAGTAGCTGGCAAGCCTGTGAATATCTCAGAGGCATCAATAAGAAGTGATCTTCTTTTTGATGATGCTGATGGGATAGATTCTTTGCATAATCAGGCTATATTTGATGCTATTCAGCTAATGGGGTATGAGGGGGACCTAACTGTTTTAACTTTTAACAAAGCCCTGTTTTCACCCCAGTGGAGATTTCTTTTTCATACTATGAATCACTGCATTAGTTCTAAAAGTACTTCTTGGGATCAAATTCCCACTAATATTGCCACAGCAGTGATTTGCTTAGCCACTAATCAGAAATATAATTTTTCTAAATTAATTTTTGATGGTATGATGAGACACTTGGATGCAAAGAAAAAGTTTGTTATGTATCCAAGATTTATTTTAGTCTTTTTGGATAAACAACTCAAGAATGTGCCTGTCCCTTTAGACCACTTCCCTATTAATGCTTTGACTAGTAAAGTTTTCTCTTTTATGGTTAAAAAGGGAAAACATTTTTCAGGGAATGTCACACCTTTGTTTGAATCTATGTTGGTTCAACCAACTGAGGATGAGGGTGAAGCTTCAGAAAGACAATCTGAACCTCAACCCACACCCTCTCCTCCTCACCCAAGTGCAGACCAACATGAGACACAGCCTGACCTATCTCCCAGACCTTCACCTACTATTCCTATTCCTGATTCCATTCCAGAGGGTTCTGGTGGGAATCATGGAGGTCAGTCATCCAGTGATAGATCCCTATCAGGGAATGAGGATGGCCTGACACTCCAAAGTGTGTATGATCTTTGTATCTCTTTGTGTACACAGGTCACAGATCAAGCCAAAGAAATTAAACACTTGAAGGCACAGATCAAGAAGCTTAAGAAGAAAGCCAAACCTGTTATCACACATCACAAAGCTTGGATGAAGAGTGTATCCATGAAGCAAAGATTGGCAGGAAAGAAATCATTGAAGACAAAGTAGATGCAAAAGGAGTCTGTATCCAAACAGGGGAGGAAACCTGCCAAAGCTGAACCTACAGTGCATAAAGATCCAGCTTTTGATGATCTTGATGATATTGTGGATGATGCAATGGACTACATGGAGACTGAGGATGCTCAAGATGAGGGGAGGACAAGCTTTGTGGTGCTTGAAGAGAAGGAAAGTACATAAAAGGGAGTTAGTACTGAAGATCAAGTTAGTACCGTTAAGCCGGATGATGGTACTGACAAGCCAAAAGAAGTAGAAATTAGTACTGACAAGCTTGATAAAGGTACTGCTGAGCCAAAAGATGGAACTTCAGATGAAAGTACTGCTCCTATAACTGTTTTCAGAGATGATGAGACCATTGCTGAGTTTTTGGTATCTATGAGCCAAAATAAGGCTAAACAAAAAGGTGTTGAGATCAAAGATGCTGAAGATTCAGATAGACCAAGGGCTACATCAACAAGATCAGTACTTACATTGATGCCTCTTCCTAAAATTGATCCTAAAGACAAAGACAAGAAAGTACTTGAGGAAGAAGCTGAATCAGATGCTGAGTCAGATGCTGAGTCAGAGGGAGTTAATGAAGCTGAAAGAAAGTTTGATCAGCTTGCTAAGGATGAAGAAATAGCCAGAAAGGTGCAAGAGGATTGGGAAGCAGAAGAGGAAATAAAAAAGTTAGCTGAGGAAGAAGCTACAAAGGCTGCTCTTATACAATATTTTAATGATATTCAGGCTAGAATTGAAGTTGATAGACTTCTAGATGCAAGGCTTCAAGAGAAAGAGAGAGAAACATTTACAATTGAAGAGAGAGCCAAATTTCTTTATGATACTTTTGCTGCTCAAAGGAGGTTCCTTGCTCAATAAAGAGCTGTTGCAATCAGAATCAGACAACCAACAAGAACTCAGCTAAGAAACCAAATGATGACCTATCTGAAGCATGTAGGAGGAAAAAAGCATGCTGATTTGAAGAACAAGAACTTTGAAGAAATACAAGTTTTGTATAAAAAGGTTAGAAGGTCTAATATAAATATTATTGCTATTGGTTTTGCTGAGGATGAGAGACAGATTAAGGAGTTAAATGAAGAATCTAAAGACCTTAAAAAGAAGAGATTAAAGAAGAGGGTTGTCAATGAAACTCCAAGAGAAGAAGACACAGCAAAGGTACCTGCTGAACAAGAAGTAACAGAGCAGAGTACAAAGAAAAGAAAGAGTGGTCATGTGAAGATGATTGCTAGGAAAAGGCCAAGACCACAGCTAGATGATGATAGTGATAATGAACACAAAAAATGTCTAAGGATTGTTACATTTGAAAGTACCATAGATAGTGAGATTATGGAGACAAAATCTTTTGTTTCTAAGTTGCACAAGGTTTCATCACCAGATGGGGATTACCTTGTTGTCTACAGAGTCAATGGGCACTTCAAGGCATTTAACTATCTAATGGAGGTACTACATATTTTTTATAGGCAAGATTTGTTTCATTTATATGATTTGGTGATGAGGCAGTACTCAGAAATCATACCAGAAGGTATTGAGTTGATTCTTTGGGGAGACTTGAAGATTATGATGGAATCCTCAATAGAAGAAAATGATCAAGGTGATTTTTGGAATAATCAACAAGAACGGGAGATTTATAGATGGAGACTGTATGAAGCTTGTGGAGTTTGCATACTAGAGCTTAAGGATGGGACAGTCATTTACATGTTAGTTGAAAGAAGGTACCCTCTCTTCAAGGAAGTGTTGCAAAGAATGCTTGATCTGGGATTAGAGGTTAAAGAGGAAAGTACTGCTGCAATACATTTGGTAAGATTCATTAAGCAACAACTTAATGAAGAGTAATGCTGTGAATGGAAGCGAGAAGGGTTTGGGTGTTGGCTAATCACCACACAACAAATGGTCTTCAATTCACCATGTCTAACAGACATCAAGAATTGACTAGTCCAGAAGCAAACGGATTCTGGTAAAGACTTCTCAAATCTGTTTATGGTTGACAATTTACCAAAAATTGTATGGTTCTTAACTCACCTTGCTTCACAGTTAAGAGTTGGCTAGTCCAGGATCAAACAGTTCCTGGTAAAGACTAATCAAATATGTTGATAGCTGATAGTTTGCTAAAAACTATATGGTTATCAATGCACCATGTTATGGTAATGAAGCATTGACTAGTCCAAAAACAAATGGCTTTTGGTAAAGACAAGTCAAATCCATTAATAGTTGATAGTTTACTCAAAACTATAAGGTTATGAATTCACCTTGTTGTTTATAATGAAGAATTGGCTATCCCATAGCAAACGGCTACTGGTAAAGGAATATCAAATCCGTTAACGGCTGGTAGTTTGCCAAAAACTACAAAGCCAAGATGTTGTTGTGTTGCTAAGAAGACATGTTGCTGATAAAGATGGATAGCTGAAGATGTTAAAATTATCAAAGATCAAGATCAAGATTTGACAGAGTGTTTGGATACATCCTCCAAGAGTTCAAGAAGAGTAAACTAAAGAAACATGAAGTTAAACAAGTTCAACAATCATGTTTAGGGGATGATTGTT